>JAOPUL010003032.1:34628442-34646479 GCA_027564515.1 Octopus rubescens | reverse complement strand
TTGTTCTTATTTTAACATTTTACCTTACATGGCCGAAGCTATTTTTGCTATTATTGCCAATAAATTGAATTGAATTATAATGCATCTTACATTTTTAAAAAGCACATATCTATTTGTATGAATCTAATTTCTGTCAACGCCCCCCCTCCAACCTACTGCATAATTTGTCTTTTCTATAAGTAATACACGAGAATCCCCCCTCTCTATTCTATTAAGTTAGCTGGCCTCAAATCACTAACACCACCCACATCATGTCCACTTGCACTAAATACTCCCCCCTCACCACCACATGCTTTTCCTGCAATTATAGACTTGCAAATGTTCAAGAGAAATATTAATGGCACTGAGCTTGTGAAGGCCAAAAGTAGGGACCTTCCTACATGGAGAACACCCCTCCACACACACCATATATCAAGTTGTTGACCAACACACAAGGTCAGTTTTGATCAACCAGACAGACCTGTAGTCAAAGACATTCAAGCCACAGCCATCTGGAATTTTATCAGACATTATGAACTCCTCCATGTTAACCAGCTCTAATGGAGAATACTCAAGCAAAAGAGTTAAAGAAATGTATTCAATAATGAAAATAACAAGAGTGTAAAATATAATTTGGTGTTTGATCATCATTTGACTTGAAAACATTGAGAAAATGTTATCAAACAGCTAAGAAAACATGATGACAGAACAACCATATAGGAACTCCCTCTCCATACAACAAATTTTAAATGTAAGAAATTATTAAATATGACAGGATTGTAGTGGCAAGTCTGCTTCAGTCCCCCCTCGAAAAAAAAAAAAAGCAAAGTAAAATTATTTCCCAATGAATATTCATTTCCTGACCAAATGTTGCAACATTTCTTGATCAACTGGCAAAAAATAATAGCCCCCCCCCCAACCATTCCAATGATGAAAAAAAAAGCACCCAATACACATTGCAAAGTGGTTGGCGTTAGGAAGGGCATCCAGCTCTAGAAAGCATGCTAAAACTGACAATAGAGCCTGGTACAGTCCTCCGGCTTGCCAAACCATCCAACCCATGCCAACAAGGAAAACGGATGTTAAATGATGAACTGGACAGTATAATCTTTGATGATCATTACTGGAAAGTCTTATCAACTTGATCAACCTAATAATGTGTAATCAGTGGCGATAACTGTGATGATTCAGTTACTTTTTATCAGAAGTAAACAAATTATGCCTTTTATTCTACAAATTAAAATAATCTTGAAGCAAAATAGTTTGGAAGTAAATTAAATCCTTTTTATGAACCAGACCCAATGTGTTTTCATCTCATCTCAGAGATTTTTCCAAGTGATATAAAAATCTTTCAGTCTATTTGAACAACAAAAAACCCAGACATGATTATGCGGAGCAGGTCAAAATGATTCAATCAAATGTACATTCATACTAACAGTTCCACACATTGAGTTGATAAAATTCTTTCTAACCAATAGGTTTATATTTAGAGGGTACACCCAAAGAATAAATGTAATTAACAAAACCCAAATATATACATAGTATCATGGTTTTTGTCAATTGACCTGTTAAACTTTAGCCAGTTTCCATTCATATAGTCAATTCGTGCAAAAGAATTGCTCCTTGGAACTCATTTAAGA
Source organism: Octopus rubescens (assembly GCA_027564515.1). Taxonomy (NCBI): domain Eukaryota; kingdom Metazoa; phylum Mollusca; class Cephalopoda; order Octopoda; family Octopodidae; genus Octopus; species Octopus rubescens. The sequence continues at coordinate 34,644,860 of JAOPUL010003032.1, read as the reverse complement.
TGCTTTAAGATTGCATGGCAAGGAGTATTGTCAATCACTGAGTCTGCTCACTTGGGGGGGGGGTACCATTGGCAATAGCAGGGTGCAACAAATCTCACATATATGCATTGCACGAGTCACTCCAGTAACTCCCTCTTTGGAAATCAATCCAGTTTGACAAAGCTCTGATCCTCTGGATATTAAAAGGAAGATGTACAACTGCACGATTCCTATCTATTGTTCTGCCTTTTATGTGAAGGAAATAGTTGATATTTGACTTGTTCATATATATATATAAAACCATTTAGCATTCAGATTACTGTCAAATGTAACACGTATTTATTCACATATTTTGAATTATGCATTATCCTGTAACTTTAAAATTTTGATGATGTGATTATTTTTAAAATGGCATTGTAGGTTTCAGACGCTGGATTTAGCTGATTTGAACATAAAACAAGTAGAATGTTTTGGCAATATGAAATCATTTTCACATCAAGACGACTTGTATAATTTGTTGGGACACAGAGCCATACGTTTAGAAATATTCTCTGATGTTAATTAGGAAATTCTTTTTAACCACTCAACAAGCAATCAAATATATTAATATTTTCGATCTTGTTGACTTTGTCACTAACCCCAAGCCACTGTGATGCACCAATGGAGTTCATATCTTCTTTTCTTTCAGTAATAGATAGGACATGCACGAGTTTCAAGTGCAGACTTTTTGTAAAGTCCCAGTTTGCTTCTCTTGTTTAAAATACTTTGTCAAATATCAATGGTCGTAGCTCGAGATGAGTTATAGCTGTGCTGTAACTATCTTTCGTCATCCATAAGTAAACGCTATATTCTAGCTCAAGTCAAATGAAAGGAATTCAGATATAAAACGAATCAGCCTCAGTTTAAACATTCAAAACATTAACACCTTTATTTGATCTAAATATTTACTATTGGCTCAGAGATTTTTTTTTATTTGAAAAAAATAAAAAAGTCAAGTTTGGGGTATGTCTTTTCGATCCGTCATCCGCAACAAAGTCCTGATAAATTTACATTAGTCCTCTCTGTTGTTAGGAATACCATAATATATAACAATGTGAAATTACGAATTCGATATATAAGTAGAGTAACCCTAACAACGATAGACCAGGAGGTGTGTGTGTGTGTGTCCTCCTTTTAAGTAAAGCCACAAGGCAATAATTTTGTGAAGGGAAATAAAGCTAATCTTAATGGTTTCGTAATTTAAAATATAACATAATTCAGTGGAAACTTTATCTCTCAGTTTGATGTTGTATAATTTGGAGGGATTATTAATATATCTCTGCATAACTAAATATTATTAATCTACAAAGACCAAAGTATAATATAATATTGTGTTGATAGTCTTCTGCGTTTTTAGTTTATCAACATTATGGAGGACATTAAACTATTTACTGTTTAGAATAACATTTAAATCATTCACTCATTACTGAAATACTAAAAAACAAAATAAATGCGATAGTTTATATATATTAAAAAGAAATAATGAACGGGTGAGAATTGGGTGGAAGAGTTTGGCCTGAATTTATTTGAAATTTCTAAAAACCTTAACACGTGACAAAGATGGAGTCAATGTCTTGTTGAAATTCGATTCTCTGGACAAATGACTTTTAGATATTATAAGTTTGGTTATTATTTAACGTTTAACTATTTAAATAAATATTTAAACGTTTATTTATTAAATAAACATCAAATGTTTATGAATTCAAAATGTTTAAAATGGATAATTTAGAAGTATGGTCATTTCACATTTTAAAATCAGGTATCGGACAATTCACAAATAAAATAGAAAGTTATTTGCACAATAAAAATGTTTCAGATTTCCGATAAATTTTCTATCAATTTTTAAATTAAGAAAAACACCCAATCAATAGGATTAAACTTATGAATAATTATTACTTTTTAATCAGATTAAAATTAGTTGTATTGAAGTCAACTGTAAATATTTAGTTAAAAGTAAAATAAAATGGATAATTGATATCAAAGTTCTACGGATATCATTACTTGGATTTAATTATTTTTAAAAATATAGAAATTGCTGTCTATGTGGAGCGATTAATTTAAATCAGCAAATTTTATATTAAAAAAGGTGAGAATAGAACAATTTCATGGTTTGCACCAAAAATCAGTTTTAACATCTGTATAAAAAAATTATTTTGAGTTGAAAACAGAAAACTTTGTACCGAAAATATAATAAAATTGGAAAGAAAAGAGGTTTCTTACTTACATGCGGTGGTTTAAGTTGGTGTCACGGTTGTTGTTAAGAGATGGTTAACAAGCCGGTAGTGACGTCAACTGTCTTCCGGTTTAATGACCACATGGGGAACATGGTGGCTAAGTCATCATCATTCTTATTTATATTGTATTGTTGTTAGTATATCTAACATCATTGTTGTATATATACTTGGATATTTAACATGTGTGGTACAGTGCAAACATGCAAACTGTTTAACTTATTTATCTAATTAACAAACTATTAGATGCACTGAATAAAACAATTATCTGAAGCCCAAACACGAAGTTGCTTTAAACCAGTTGTTTAGGGTTGTGGTTCATCTATTCCTGTAATAATAATAATGTTTGCCATTAGTACACAGAAATCAAAGTGGACATTTGACTCAGACTCAACTCTAACGCGGTTGAGAAGAAAAGCTCACAATGATTATGTTGAAAGCCATAGAGGCTCAATCTCGGTAGGTATTCATATTTCTTGAGAAACTTAAACCGTCAAATTCATTTGGAATAATTTATAATAAAAGTTTTGTTGCAAAATAAGTTGTTAATATATTTTCAATATGAGTAATGAAAGTGTTAATTGTTTTTAACGAATATGTTAAAATGTCTCAGGGAGAAGAAATGGCTCTCTTTCAGATAGCCAAAATAATTTCTTGGAATCGAATATCAACAGAGAAAAGAGAGCAATATTTTCGTTAATCAACCTGGGTTTAGTTGAAGACTTGTAAATAACTGTAAATAAATTATTACTCGTCATTACAATATGATTATTATTTTCATTGTGTTCCATGAAATTGGAAATGGAGCGATACGTGAGATCTCTATATTCTTAGGTTCTTTTGAAAGTTCTCATTCTAATTAAGAAATATTCATCTCTAATACGTTTAAATTTATATTTCTATGTTAAAGTATTTGATGGATCTTAAGAGTCGGTTGATATGTATAAAGTGAATAAATATTTGGACAGGAACAGAATAGGAACTTTATGTTAAGTATTAGCGTTACCTTAGCAACCAGTTACCTAATATATATTTTTTTCAATCGATGAATATAACAGGTATATTTGGGGTCTTCAAGGACTTTGTGCATGAAAGTAAATGATGCTCTTAGTAAATGTTAGAATTATTCAACACGTATTTAAGAAACCTGAAGGAAAAGGGGCGGAATTCTGGTTTAAGCACCCTATATACCCCCCCCCCCAATAAATCCTAAAGTTTCCACTATTTTTCGAATTGTTTTTAAAAATTCCTGCGTAAATTTGAAGACATGAGGAACGAATCAGCAGAAATGAATCTTAACAACGACATTCCAGTTTCAAGCATGTACCACCGTGTTATAAAAGAGAAGAAATGAAGTTAGAATTGATAAATAAGGATGAAGCTTTGAGAATAAGCCGTAAATTCCCCTCCCCTCCCCTCATCCTATCTGAAACATTTTAAAGCTAATTACATTGACTTCTTCACCTTGTTACTACCTTTCTCCAAGTGGAGAAGACCGTATAAAGAAAATAAAAAAATAAAAAGCTTTCAGTCCTATTCTTCTTCCAACTCCACGTAATGAAAATATCATTCTGAAATTAAAAATGTTTGCAATTTACTATCCAAATGTATTTCCAGTCAAAATAAAGTTGAGTTTTAAAATGATTTTATCTTAGGTGGGAGTCAAAGAGCAATACTGATGCTGTGATGATAATATTATCTTATAGAAAGTTGAAGATTGAAGAAGGGCACTCATGAAAAAAAGAAAAGAAAAACTGCAGGAACCAACTCCTTGTAAATAATGTTGATTCTATACCATATTTCTTTTAGGATGAAGATCTTGAAGCAGTTCTCTTTACTTATGAAGAGGAATATATACTTACTCGTCATTATGAGTTCATCATGAAAGAATTCTGCAATCGTTTCCAGCCACCAATGCCGAAATATGTTTTGGTTAGTAACCCATTTAGTAATGTTAGTGAAATAAAATTTAGATCTAATTTTACTGATGTCGACGAAGAACTGACATTTAATTACTTTATAATGTTTTATTTGGTGAGCATTAAATTTTTCTCCAGCAAGTGCAAATGTGCAAGTCTGTCTGCAGTTATAAGAATTTGGTTAAAATGATGAGATTGGAGATGAGAAGTAATTTGTAAATAATTCAAGTAGACAATTTTTATTATGTACACAATGTTATGACAACTTTAATGGTTGTTATGTCTAGAGGATATCAATCTTGTAAAATCAAAATAATTCAGTGTGTCATTAGGAAATTGAAGATGGTTAAAAGTCAACACAAAGTTGGATATTGTTTTGCTCTTTCAGCCTGCTCCTTGGTAGAGAGCAATTTTCCATTTGCTCCAGTTTGTCCTGTTAAACCATGTATCAATGTCAAGTTATGACTATATGATTCACTTTGAGAAAGACATCGCTGTGTGGCACCACCTTGGGCAAGTGTCTTCTACAATAGCTCCAGGCCAACCAAAGCCTTGTCAGTGGATCTGGCTGATAGAAACTGAAAGAAGCCCATCGTATATATCATCATCATCTTTTAACGTCCGTCTTCCATGCTGGTATGGGTTGGACAGTTTGATTGGAGCTGGAGAGCTGCACTAGGTTCCAGTCTGATTTGGCCTGGTTTCTACAGGTGGATGCTCTTCCTAATGCCAACCACTTGACAGTGTGTGCTGGGTGCTTTTAACGTGCCACTGGTACGAGCGCTTTTACTTGGCACAGACACAGGACTCTTGCAGGCCAATTCTCTTCACCAGGAGATGTGGCCTCAAAACTTTTGCTGTGGAGGATGGGTCTTCTTGAGTACAGCAAGGCACCAGGTATCTCGGTCCTTTGTCATCTCGTCTGAAAGGTTCAGCGTTCTAAGGTCATCCTTCAGTACTTCGTCCCATGTCTTCCTGGGTCTTCCTTTTCCACGAGTTCCATCCACTTTAAGTGAACGGCACTTTATGGAGCTGTCAGCCTATATATATGTGTGTGTGTGTCTATACAACATCAGGTGATAGTTTTAAATGAGCATCATTGTCATCCAAGCGAGGTTCTTCATTTCCAGTCTTGAAAAACATGTCTGGTTATGGGAAATATTACCTTGCTTGGAAATAGATGAGGGTTGGTGATAGGATGGGTATCTAGCTGTAAAAAACCGGCTTCAATAAATTCCATCTGACCCCGCATGCAAATTGGACATTAAATGAAGATGATGATAATATTTAAATTTTATGGAAGTCAACCCATTGCTGTCTTCAGTTTGTCTTTAAGGCTGTGAATTAACAGAATTGGTCGAGCAACAAACAAAACAGTCCGTGATATTTATTTATTGGCCTTTATGTTCTGAGTTCTACCATGCTCTTCATTTTTATAGGGTTGATAAAATAAATAGTCTACATTGGCCTACTGTTCCATAAAGGACAGTTGTTGAATTACATCATCTTTGGGCACCAATCCAAAAACATGTGCAATATAACCAATATAATAATGTTTCTTGGCTGCCCAAAGAAAAGTAAAGTATTTCCAAAAAGAAATCATTTTCTAAAGAACAAAATAAAATCTTTTCTTTTTATTATTGGCTATTTTTAGAACAATTAGTTTAAAACTAGAAGAAATGTGCAAAACTAGTTTTGCTTTTGCAGCTTTGGAATTATTTTCTATGTTTGAAAATTAATTTTGTTTTCTTCTTTCAGGGAACATCCATGACCTATTTCAAAAGGTTTTATCTTTACAATTCAGTCATGGATTTCCATCCTCGGGATATCACGTTAGTAATTTTACTTTTTTAACATTTTTTTATTCACTAATTTAAGAGTAATTCTTTTGATGATGCTTAAAGTCATTCATGATGTTTTAGATGCAGATTTTAGGAGCTATACAACTTTGGACATTTTAGTTGATAAATAAGCAACTATTTGATCTCACATTACAGAAATAGGATTCAGTTTTATAACACTTAACAAACCTGTTCAATCCATTTCTTCTTAGAAACAACTTATTTCAGCTCTGGTTAAATTGCTAACAAAGGTTTTAGGCAATGCTATGGAGTTTTGGAATTAGGAAGTTTGCTTCCCAACTACATAGTTTCAGGGTAGTCCTATATTGTGGCGTCTTGGACAAGTGTTTTTACTATATCTCTGGGTTGGCCAAAGCCTCATGAGTTGATTTGGGAGATAGAAACAGAAAGAAACCCTTCATATGTATGTAAATGTGTACATACACACACACACACATATAGGTGTGTTTGTATCTTCTTGTCTTGACATTATGCAGTAATTGTAAATGAGAGTCACTGTCATACAAGCAGTGTCCTTCATTGCTAGTCTTTTATGAAAACATGTCCAGTCATGGAGGGAAGATTACTTTGCTTGAAACAGGTGAGAGTTGGAGAAAGGATGGCCATCTGGCCATAGAAAATCTGCCTCAACGAATTCCCTCTGACCCATCCTCCTCCTCCTTGTATTAACATCCCCTTCTCCATGGGAAAATGGATGTTAAAATGAGGATGAGGATGAGGATACAGCTTGCACTGTGAGACACTGCCTTCAGCACGACTTTGGAATTCACATGATTTTGGTACGTTCCGTGTCAATGTTGCTGGGACTGAAAGAAGTTTTGCAAGATAGGAGGATTTTTTTAATATATACCTGTAACAGGTGATATGAAACCTCACAGAAAATCATTGACATATTACACATGAATATCCAAAGCAATTCTTTTACACTTGCTCATAAATCAGATTTAAATATTTTTACTGTTGAACAAATCAAGATTTAAAAAAAAAACATCCTTTATATTAGTTATGAGTTTGATGTCTTCTCCACAAAATCTCATCACTGGTTTCTGTAGTTTTAGATGAATGGGATTGAAATCTTTCTTGAGAAATTAGTCTGTTGCAGGTTTGGTACTTTTTGCAGAAATATTGTTCCTTATTTTTATTCAGACTATGAGGAGTCAAAGAACATTAATCAATAATATTACACAAACCAGACATTTAGAAATACTGGAACTGAACTCTTAGGACTTACTTTATACTAAATTAAAGTTGTGTTTATTTCTCTGTATATTCAGTTGATTTTTTTTGTTTTTCACCCAGGTTAACAAGTGTATATTTAGGAAGCAAAGTGGAAGAATTTAATGTGTCTATCAACCAATTTGTTGGGAATTTGAAAGGAGATCGGGACAAATTTGCTAATGTTATTCTTGGATTTGAATTGTTACTCATGGAGAAACTGTCCTACCATTTAACTGTCCACAACCCTTTCCGTCCTCTTGAAGGTTTTCTCATTGATATGAAGGTGAGACTTAAAAGAACTTCTCATACCACTTTGGTTTTTGCATTTTACAGTCTGTGAAGAACATTTTGTGACAGATTAAAATAAATTTGTATATTCTCAGGAAATCTATTTTTAAGTGAAATATTAAGGGGTTTGATTGGAACTCTGAGTCATACTTTTTTTCTTCTTACCTCCTCCTCCTCCTCCTCCTCATCATCATCATCTGTTGAGGCAGATTTTCTATGACTGGATCTCCTCCCTGTCACCAACTCATAACTGTTTGCCAACAAGGTAATATTTCCCTGTGACTGGACATGTTTTTATGGAAGATTGGAAATAAAAGACACTGCTTTCATGATGATGACACTTGTTTACAATCGTTATGCAGTGTCAAGACAAGGAGACACAAACACATTTACATGCATATCATAAATCACACCATCTTGTATAAAGGACATTCACAATGGACTATCATCATCATCACTATCCTTTAACATTCGTTTTCCATGCTTTTTGACCAGAACTGGCAAGCTGGAGAGCTGCACCAGGTTCTCGTCTGATTTAGCTTGGTTTATATTATTTACACACATATATATGGCATGACCTATCAGAAAGTGCCTTGGGATGTGGGTACCTTTAGAGGAATTTACCCCATTGCAGACATTTGGGGACAGGTCTCGAGTTTCAGGAGACTTCCTCTCCCTTCCACCAGTCATGGAGGCCCTCTAAAGGGTCACAAGAACTGCCTTTCCTCCTGATTAAAAGATAGAAAAAGAATTTCCTTTTGTGCTATTGGAATCTTTGACTATCATTTGTGCACATATATAAAATGCACACACACACACACACACACACACACACAGTGCTTCCAAAAGTCAGTTTTGTTGATGTGAACATATTTTCTCAAGAATGATGTATTGCCAGACATCCTGGTTCTTTGTCATTTCCTCTGAGGTCAGGCATCACCATTTTGTCCCTTGTCTTTCTGGGTCTCCCTTGTCCACAACCTTCAAACATGTTTAGTGATTGGAACTTCTTTATACAGCTGTCCTCATCACATGGATGGGGACAGCTTCTTTCTTGCATGATACATCTGTTTTTTCTCTCAGTTCATGTATACTATATCATTTATGCACACTTATATTGCACATCCAAAAGAGCATGTTCACTTCATTTCTTTCCAGTCTTCTCAGGTCCTCTGCATTCAAGGTCCATGTCTTACTACCATGCAGCATTACAGTTGTAACACCAGCATCATACAATCTGCCCATCATTCTGGTTGTAACTCTCTGAACTTTCTCCAACCATGCCAGTGACACGTTTAAAACACCCATGCTGGTGACACATTAAAGGCACCCGGTACACTCTCTAGAATGGTTAGTGTTAGGAAGGGCATCCAGCCGTAGAAACCAAGCCAAAAATGGACTGGAGTCTGGTGCAGCTCTCCCGGCTTGCCAGTCTCCAGTCAAATCATCCAACCCATACCAGCATGAAAAACGGACACTAGATGATGATGATGTTCTCGCATAAGACTACTATGCTTTCAGAGTAACCACCTCCCTCCTAAGTAACAAAAGCTATCAACTACATCTAGTGAGCCATTCAGGCCTTCAAGGGAGTCTATTTCCTGTGTGTTCATAAAACATACTGTTCCATTGCATCTATCACATCTGAAATTTATGTTCTCTGCTAATCTGCCTGTGATTTTGTTACATCTCTTGTGTGTCCATATCTTACATTGGGTACAATGTATGGAGTTTATACCTACACCTTTGCTGCATATTGACTCATATTAATACCAAGGGGTCCTGTCTTCTTTTCTACTTCATCTTTACTAAGGTTTACCTCAAGATCTCTCAATTCCAGCTTTAGCTTCAATGCCTGGAATTTCTTCTCTAATTCCCCTATGGATTCTGCTATAAAAATTAGATCATCAGTATACATGAGTTCCCATGGACAGCCAGTCTTAAACTCTTTTGTGATGACCTGTAGGACTATGATGAATAGAAAAGAACTGAAGACAGAGCCTTGATGGACTCCAACCCTTATGCTAAATTCTTCACTGAAGTCCATGGCTGTCACTATACCTACTGCATCTTTGTACATGACTTGTACAACTTTCATGGGCTATTCATCAACACCTAGATTACTGTACATGGTACCCTGTCAAATGCTTTCTCCAGGTCAATGAAGCCAGGAACAATGGTTTACTCTTAACCAAGTATTTCTCAAGATTATACCCATGGTACTTCCTTCAGGTACAAAACCGAACTGCATCTCATCTAGGTCTATGCAGTCATGAATCAGTTGGGCCATAACTCTCTCTGTGACCTTCATAATATGATCCAGTAATTTAACTACTTCTGTCTAAGGCATCTCGTTTGTCTTTGTAGCAATTTACAATGATACTGCTATGTCAGTCATTGGGTATGACTCCCTCCTGTATAACTTTATTTACTAATGAGGTAGCTATGTATCTTCTTTACTGCAATATGTCTATTTCCGTCCACTTCTACCTATACTCCTCTCATCTGGCACAAATCTACCTTCCTCAATATTACTCCTGCCCTCAATTGAGGAGTCTTGTCTTGTAAATTATTTGGTCACCTCACTGCTGAGAGTGTCACATAAAAAGCACTCAGTCCATGCTGTAAAGTGGTTGGTGTTAGAAAGGGCAGCATCCAGCTGTAAAAATTATGCCAAAGTAGCAACAGAGTTTGGTGCAGTTTTCTAACTTACCAGCTCTTGTCAAACCATCTAACCCATGGCAGCATAGAAAACATACGTTAAATGATGATGATGATGATGATGATGATGATGATGACGATGACGACGACGACGACGATGATGATGATGATGACAATGATGATATACAATGAGCTTCTTTCAGTTTCCGTCTACCAAATCCACTCAAAAGGCTTTAGTCAGCCCAGAGTTATAATAGAAAATATTTGCCCAAAGTGCCCTACAGTGGGCCTGAACCTGAAAACATATAGTTAGTAAACAACCTTCTAAACGACACAGCCATGCCTACACCTATTAGAATAAGAAAACCCAATAGGAATTGAAGCCATGTCTAAAGTAAATGGATTTCTGTTACTCTTGACAATGAATATTCACTTGATTACCTCCCTTTATTAGAGGAGCAGGCAAGTGGCTGAGTATACCATAGACAGGGGTACCCTAAACATAATTTTCAGTCAGACTCAGCATAAGGTTCAACTTTTAAATTACAGGTACAGTTCATCCAATGTGCTTCCACACAGTTTCTTTTTAACCTAATTTCATTCACAAGGCCTGCGTTGATCGAAGACTATGCTAATCAACATCTGTCCAAGACGCAACGCAGTGGGATTGAACCCAGGACTTGGTGATAGCGAAGTGAAATTCTTAATCATTCGGCCGTACAAAAACACACACACACACACACAATGTATATCGACTTTTTAAAAAGGTTTGCAGTAAGAGTTGTTTCCCTTTAATAATTCTATAACACTCTTTGTGGTTTAATATTTAGTTTTATTTGAACCAACGAAGAAGCCTCTTACGTTGTTGCTCGACCTGTTAGAAATAATAACCAAATCTCCTTGAAATCACATCCAACTGTATGAAGAAAAGAAAATAATAAATAAACGGAAATGCATTGGCTGATGCAGTCTATGATACACTTTACACAGAAAAAATATAATTGAACAACCATTGCTAACAACTTTGATCACAAGTCTCCTGGATCAGAATTACAGCCCTGAGATGTCCAATGCTTTGTGAGCGAATTTGGTAGATGGAAGCCCATCATATGTGTGTGTGTGTGTGTCCCACCACTACTTGACACACAGTATTGGTTGCTTTATGTCCTTGTAACTTAGCAGTTCAGTAAAAAAAAAAGACCAATAGAATAAGTACCAGACTTAGGAAAATAAGTATTAAATTCAATTTGCTCAACTAAATCCTTTAAGGCAGTGCCCAAGCATGGCCGTAGCCCAATAACTGAAACAAGCAAAATAGAAATGGTGTAAAAGGAAGATAGAGTCTATTTGTTTGAGACAAATTTGGAAACGGTAACATGAGACAAGCTAAGTAGAGCCAAAGCATAAATAGTTTCTTTCTTTATTTAATATGATGCAATTTGTGAATTGAATATTGAGTTCATATGGATCAATCATTGGTTCACTCAATTTCCGATGATGACAGCAATAAAGGAGTTGCCTAAGGCAGCTGGCAGGAATAAATACCACAAGGTATTTTGTATTTGATGCACTGGTTTATTAGTTTTCTTGATGATGATATCATCATCATCATCATCATTATTTAACATTCATGTTCCATATTTGCATGAGTTGGATGGTTTAACAAGAATCTGATGAGTTGAAAGACTGTATCATGCTCCAGTATCCATTTTAGCATGGTTTCTACAGCTGGATTCCTTTCCTAATGCCGACTTACCTTACAATATGTACTGGGTGCTTTTTTCATGCCACCTACACTGTTGAGGTCACCATGTAGCTTGCAAGTCAACAAAGCCAGGGAGGGAAGATGCTGTGTCCTTATGTTAGATAAGGGTTAAGATATGAGGGAAGAGGTTGGGGTAGAGCAGGTCCTTGTTGTAGAGGGGTTACATGGTTACTCACATTTAGGAGAGTGACAAAACATTGATCAACCCAATTATTGTAGAAGACACTTGACCAAGGGGCCAAGCCGTGGGACTGAAAATCAGATGATTACAAAACCAATTTCTAAACTATGGCCATACTTGCATCTATTTCTATTTTATAAATATTACTTTTTTTTATGGTTACTAATACTGTAGCTTCACTTGCCAGAAAATATCAATTTGCCTGAGACAAAAATTATAAGGAATTTATAAGGAGAAAGGATATCACTTACCCAATAAGATAAACAATACAAGGTTTAGCAAGGCCAAAAGGTGGGGAAAGACAAACATTCCAACCACCTGATCCTTGGTGTCCTAATCGTTCATTCTTTTTACACCAAATTTCTTTTCTAATGAGGAACCTTTGAAAAAAATAACATAGGAATTTATTGCATTTTAATGTTTTTAAATATAAAAAATTATAGAAAATAAAGGAGAATACATACATATACAAAGAAGAAGAATTATTTATTAAAGTAGATGAAATGAATATGGAGATCAGTGATTTTCAAACAATGCACCACAAGAGATATTTCAGTGTGCCATAGAATTTTAAAAACAATTTAGGTTTTGGAATATCCATAGTAATGCTCGAATGTCTTCAAAAACATATTACTCATAATTTCGTTATACACAGGTATGATTAATAAAACAAAGTAAGCAATAGTTTTTTATACTTTTCTTCTAAATTGTTTTCTCTAAAATGTGAAGCATGTCATATTTTGCTTGAGCTCCAGTGTATCTTTCAGACCTACTAATGTAAGTAGATATATTAGGAATGAGTTTTGCAAAACACAGGATCAGAATTGATCACCATCAGTGATGATTAATCGCTGTGTGGGAACTGGCATGCCAAAGAATAGATCCAACATTTCCTCTGTGTATCATAAAAGGCAAGTAAAAGAGGTTGAGGTAGGATTTGTACTTCAACCTTGTAAAACCCTCACCAGCAACAACAACCTAAACAGACCCATCGTTCTCTCCTCCTCCTCGACTGCCTGTCAGGCACATGGCATAAAGCAGTTGGAGTAAAGCCCTTGGACCCCATCCACTCCACCAAATGGGGAAAACCCTGGAGGACAGGTTGGGTTGGAGGGTTTTTGCCCAAGTGGTGCAAAGGTGTCATCCACCAAGTGTAGGCAATCTCAGTTCAGCCTGAGGAGGCCTATTTGGGTGGAGACCTAATATGTTCTCTTTGAGAGGAATGACTCTCCTCTGTCCCTGATGTCTTTGGAATTCGGCCATTTGCAAGTCACTGTGGAGACCCTATCAAAGGTGCATCGGCCAAAGAGGGGCAAATCCTAGACCAGTGGTTACACCTACTACTAGTCTGGGCACTGATGGCTTGCATGCCAGGGCATTAACAGTTGCAGTGGCTGATTGGCTGGTTCTAATGGTATCAATGTAACACCTGTCAACAAGCAAGAATTTGACATTCTCTGGGTGTCATTTCCTTAGTTGCAGTGTATGCTATGCTTCAATTGCTGTGAGTGACAGGTCGGTGAGAGACACATTTTATGCCCAGCTGTGCTCTGTCACATGAGGTGTGCCTCCAACAGGGACATGTCTTTGGTTATGGGAGATGAGAACCGTTGACTGCCCTTTTTAGTCCAGTAAGGGAACAAAAGTGGTATGATGCTTCTGCACTTTGCCAAAAACCACAGACTTTACATTACTGGCTCCTGGTACCAACATCCTGTGCTGCATCGTTGGACTTGGTATTCCAATACTGGTCATGTAGTCAAGATCAACCACATGTTTGTAGATGGCTGTTGTAGAGTCCTACAGGATTGCAGGGTTTTTTGAAGTGCTAACCTTATGGATACTGACCATAGGCTTGTTGTGACTGAGTTGAAATTACAACTGAAGTCTAAGAGGCTGAAGTCAGTCAGTCCCAGACTGGATGTCAATAAACTCAAAGACAACAGTATAAACAGTTATTTGCCACAGCTTGGTTCTGTTCTACCAGGGGCTGGTCCCTTGACTGGACCTGTGGGAATGTGGGAAATTCACAGGGACATGCTGCTGTCAACTGCTAGGTGTATTGGTTTCCAAAAATGGGCCAGGAAATGTATTCTTTCCAGGGAGACCTTCGCATCGACGGAGTGCAGCCACTATGTGAAACTGGGTGGGGCCCCAGGTGATTTGCTGAGGGGCTGTGATGTGGGGTAGTCAAAGCATTAAGGTCTGACAAGGAAAATCAGGTTCAAGGAATTTACAAGAAGGTCAAGAATTGATTTCACATTTTTGACTCATACTGCCTACAGAGAAATCGCTATGCTTAGTGGGTCAAAGCCTCCTCATCAGTGTTCTGGAGTCTTTGACTCCAGATAGAGCATCCCTAACAGAGGAGCATAAAGTGTCATTTTGATGGGCATCGTACTTTGAGGAGTTGTATAATGGGACCCACCTTGTACTGCTTTGAATACCAGTATGCCTTTAGCGCTGGTGACCGACCTACCAGTCAGTTGTGATCTGCCATCTGTAGACAAGGTTCACATGGCTGTAAGCTGAAGGACAGGAAGGCAGCTGGTGTCTGTGGCATCCATGAAGAGAGGATAAAGAAAGGTGAGCCTGCTGCAGTCTTGCCCTTGTGGCAGATCTTCTGCTCAATTTGGAGCAGTGGCATCATACTGATTGACTGAAAGAGGGGCATAATTATCCTTCCCTGAAATGATAAAGGTGACCAGCACAACTGCAACAACTATAGGGCTGTTACACCTCTCAGTTCACAGTAAGGACTTTGCCAGGTTTATTCTAAACAGAGTGCAAAATTGTCTGCTTGCCTCTCAGCAGCTGGAGCAGTCATGATTTAAGCTAAAGAAGTCAACTACTGACAGGATCCTGGCTCTCTCAGTACTCATCAAATGCAGGTGGAGTTTTCAGCAGGAGCTGCTTGCAGCTTATGTTAACCTTCACAAGGCCTTTGACTCAGTGGACAAGAATGTGTTTGGGAGGATTCTGGAATTTCAAGGAAAACTTCCCTGAGTCGTTGGGCTGATGGCAGTCTTGTATACTGGAACAGTGAGTGCAGTTCAGATTGGGGGCTCAACATCTGACTTTTTCCTGGGGTCCGTCAAGGTTGTATTTTGACTCCTACTCTGTTCAATGCCTGTATGGAATGGATACTTGGCCAGATGATGGCTTGACAAACTGTGAAGCATTCATTGGAAAAAACTAAGATTACAGGCTTGGATTTTGCTGATGATGTGATTATTCTTGTTGAGTTTCTGGATGTCTTAAGAAGTGATGAAGTGGAACTACCTGGTCTTAGAATTTCTTGGGTCAAGACAAAGATCCAGTCTTTCGTTGCTTTCTGGAAGACTCCATTTTGTCTATTTCTGTTACAGGTGAGAATGTCAAAGTTGTTGACAGCTTCACTTATCTTGGCAATGTGATTCATAGCAGCATTAGCTGTAATTCCAAAGTCTTAAAAAATCTTGAATGTACTGGTACAGTTGTGGACTTGCTAGAGAAGCGAGTTTGGCATTGCCAATATCTGAACAGGACAAAAGTTCAGGTCTTCAGGTTCCCATTGACTTGCTCTGTAGTTGCGAGACGTGGATAATACTATCTGGGGCCCTTAGGAGATGCTTGAACTCTTTTGGTACCAGAATGTTCGTAGGATTATGGGTTACCATTATTCAGATTTCATATCCAACCAATAACTATACTTAGAAACTGGGATGCATCCTGTTACTTGTATGATTTGGAAGTGCCAGCTCAGACTGTTTGGTTATGTTGCTCAATTTCCCAAGTTGGATTCTGTGTATTGTGTTCTCTTCTCTGAGGATCTGGCTAAGTTGATGGTTCATGTTGGTCGAACACAGGCCACAGCAGATGAGGAAGTATCTCACATAGATGGTGACTAACTAGGACACTGCTTGGAGGATAGCTCAGGATGACCCAAGCAAATACTGACAAATGGTGGACACGGCAATGTGCTGCAACAGTGCCTTCCCCCATATCTGACTTAACCTAAGTGACCATCATCATTGTTTTAATGCCTGCATGGTTCAGAAGTTTACTGAGGCAAATTTTCTATAGCTGGATGCTCTTCCTGTCACTAATTTCCCCATGGTCAGACTCATTTTCTGCAAAATATTGGAAATGAATGACACTGCTTGTATGACAGTGACACTCATTTACAACCATCAAACGATGTCAAAACCAGGAGACACAAACATTCACACACACACACACACACACACACACACACACACACACACACACACACACACACACACACACACACAC
>JAOPUL010003032.1:34521902-34536010 GCA_027564515.1 Octopus rubescens | reverse complement strand
CAGAACGTTGAGACGGACTAAATGTCGCTAAACATTTTGCCCGGCGTGCTAACGATTCTACCAGCTCGCCGCCCTAGTTTGCCATCTTAATAATGATAATAATAATAATAATTTCTTTAATTGGCCACAAGGGCCCAAGACATGGAGGACAATATCAAAGGATGAGTTACAACAACACAAAACAAAGCAGGTGGGGTTTACATTGGTGATCAAAAGGGGACACTACCACATTAAAGGATATATAAATAGAAGTTAGAGAAATAAATAATTAATAAATACAGAATTAGAATCCATAATAGCAGGCCAGTCCACTTAGGGTAAATCAGGGTAAATCCCATGCAAAAGACTTGGATTACTCTGCCATCTCCAAGGCATAGGAAGTGCCTTCTTCCACTTTCTTTCCTCCTACTTAGAAAAGCATACTCAGAGTTGATCCTTTCAATCTCACCAGTCTTGCTACTCTCGTCCACCTTTTGATAAATATGCTAGAAGGTAACACCTCCCTCTCTACCCTCAGCGTCCTCTTCAAATGATATTTGAAGAAATTGATGAGAGATTGACCAGATAACAAAGTGCTTGTCTTCAAATCTTTCAGACGGGTCCATCACGCAGCCTCTTTTGCCACAACCACTAAGCAGAGAAAGATCTGCCTTCCATCTCTGCTAAAGGAAGGTGGTGCATTGATCTTCACTATATATCTGGATATCTGGATTTGTCTTACACGAGACAACAGCTGCTCCACACAAACCCACAAGTCTCTAATGCACAGACACTGAACGATTGCATGCAGGACAGTTTTGCCCCCTGCATGCATAATAACAATAATAATAATATAAATATAGTGCAATATTTTAAACATTAAAAATAATTGAACATTTAAATGAAGTAATTTGAAAGAAATTAAAAAAAATAAAATGGTTGAGACACATGCATCTTAATGCATTTGACTCTTTATATGCAACTTATGTAGTTTTTATCTATTTTTCAATGGACCATAACATAACAGGTTTCAGGTTTCCAATCGTCCAGTTGCTGCTTCATCCTGCTCCAGTATGAGATGTTTTCATCCAAAAGCACCATTTTTTATTTTTTTGTTATTTTAGTGATGTTAACATCTTTTTATTAATATACATCGGCAAAAAATATATACCCAAAATTGGTGTTTTTCAATAAAAATACCTTGCGTGGAAGCTACTGTATATTGTATATGTACATCATCATCATCATCATCATCATCCTTTAACGTCCGTTTTTCCATGCAAGCATGGGTATTTACATATATCATATATGACAGGCTTACACAGTTTCTGTGAACCAAATTTCATTCTCAAAACATTGCACAATCCAAAGAAATGGTGGAAGACATTTCCATAAAGTGTTGCACAATTGGATCAAACTTAGAGCCATGTGGTTCCAAAGCAGACTTCTTAACCATATTGCCATTCCTGCCCATTCTTGACATGGAGAAAAGAAAGATGATTATATTTCTGAAAATTTGTTCTGGAAAAATTGTTTGAAAATGTTGTTGTTTTGGTTGTTTCAGCCCAGATCAGGCCAGCATTGACTGAGCAGATTCCAGATGCGACCACCCCATCTATTTGTACATTCTGGATTACATTGTCCGTTGGGGATTTTCCTTTTAAAGATGGTAGAATGCTATTTGAGGGGGATTTCTCTGTTGTTTCTTGCAGATTGTGTTCTCTCATTCAGCAGGGTTTGAAGGTTCTAAAAAGTCAGACAATCAAATCAACTGGTTCCAACTACATTCAAACTGGATTAAACTTTTGGTTTATTTAAAGTCTTGTATTCCTTCTGGGTTGAACATAGATGTAATCAAAACCAAAGCAGAATTAGTCTTTTAGCTACCATATTCTTGCTTAATAGAGACAATGCTACTTTTATTTCTATGAAAAGTTATTTTCATCCAGTTACAACCTTTTTTTGTAACTTTCCATTAGAAAAAAGTAAGGTTAACTTTTGATAAAAAAAGACACGACTGTTTTAGAACCATCTGGAAACTGGTGAGTTTTGATTCTCTCATTGTATCTATTCTTCAGTATTTTCTTTTATTTTTATGTTTTTTATTTATCTTGTCTATTGTAACTTGTTTATTAGATTGACTACAGCAGATAAATAGCCAGGTTAACTACAACAGAATAACTCTTGAAAATTATATATATATATATATATATATATATATATACAATATTGAATGCCCTTACACAAGGTGTGTGCATTTCTAGTTCGTGGGTCGGCTGCAATTTTAAGCTTAAGAGAACATATTCTCAACGATGCGCCTGGTTTAAAAAAACATTTATATAAAAGTTTGTCATAGACAAGCGAGATAACTTGCACCAGCCTCACTCTGGAGCAGTAGACACCTGATGTTTCGTCATTCTTGTGACTTATCAATACTACCTACCAGGGAGCGATACCTGATGCAAGTTAAATCACTGTCCATGACTATATGTAGATTGGTATAAAATAGAATATGTTCTCTTAAGCCTAAAATTGCAGCCAACCCACGAACTAGAAATACACTCACCTTGCGTATGTGTTTTCAATATTGTATATATCCCGAGAGCTGCTTCTAACTCATATTTGAATATTTTCCGTGGTATGAAATGTTGGGACATACCAGTAGATGGTTTTTACATCAATCTACATATAGCCACGGACAGTGATTTAACTTGCATCAGGTCTCACCCCGTGGTAGGTAGTATTGATAAGTCACAAGAATGACGAAACATCAGGTGTCTACTGCTCCAGAGCGAGGCTGGGGCAAGTTATCTCGCTTGTCCATGACAAACTATTATATAAATGTTTTTTTTAAACCAGGCGCATCGTTGAGAATATGTTTGGACTGGGTGGGTGGGCAGAGTAGAGGTGACTGGCAAATGATGGAGTGAAATATAGGAGAGGCTCTGGGGCAGGGGTTTGCAGTAGATATGTGAGGGCATTGAGGGTGATAGCAGGTAAGTGAGATGTTAGTGATGGGAAATAGTAATAAAGCTAGTATGCATCTCCTCTGCATTCAGGACCCATGTCTCACTACCATGTAGCATTGCTGTTCATACACATGCCTCATACATTCTATCTTCCACTTGGAGAGAGAGAGAGAGAGAGAGAGAGAGAGAGAGAGAGAGAGAGACCTTTGGTTGCCAACAGAGGTAAAAGGTCTCTGAATTTTCTCCATCCTAGTCTTATTCTAGCAATTACTCTTTCTGTAATTATTTGAGAAAATCAATTTCCTGTGTATCTGTAGTCTTTATGGCTCCTGTGCACTTTCCACACACAAACACTACTCACTACTTTCTCTGATGATGTAACCAGATGCAATTGGACTTACCTCACTTCCGGGGGAGGGGGGTGTTCACTCGTGGCCAGGTCGCTCCATTGTCACGTGCATTCATCCAGGTCCGCTCTCCTGGTCAGCATTCGACTTACACATCTACACACCTTGAGGACTGCTGTCAAAAAGAGGAAGTTTACTTTTGCCTTGCCCCGATCTGCCCTCTCTCATCCTCTTGCTTCCGGTCAGGTGTTCCCCAACTTCCGGCACTCTCCCCTTATGGCAGGCAATCCCTTCCACATCACATTGCTCCATGTCAAAATCCACCATCCACCTGGGCGGTCGGCGGTCCCCATACTGATGGGGTGGCGCTTTTGCTTTACTCGGAGTCTGTGGAAACAATGACTCTATGGACGTCCAAGACGTGACGTGGCATTCCATCCACGGACACGTTGTTTAAGGAATTTACAACCGTTATCGTTCCCTTTCCCCATTGAGATGTGCAACGTGCATTTGGGGGCTTGACCCAAGACCTCTTTGCCCACTTGACCCAAGACCTCTTTGCCCACTTGTATGAATATATTCTCTCTCTTCACCAGCTGTTGTGGTACCATGCTCGGGTGTCACCATTCGTATCTGTATATTGCCTGTGGCACTGACTCCTTGGCCTGTCCCACCTGAGGAGCCATGTTGTACCAAAACACTGCCTCCATTGGGGAAATGTGCCCCCTTTCTGCCATGGCTTTGATTGTGTGATGGTGTCTCTCGACGATCCTATTTCTGCTGGGCCTGAATACCACTCTGAAGAAGTGGTTTACCTTCCACTTGTCAAACATCTCCCTCAGAGCCTCTGAGCGAAATGCCGTGCTGTTGTCCATCAGCAATTCATCCATGGGGCCCCACTCCAAGTATATCTCTCTCAGTCTCCGATCACTCTCCGGATATTCTGTCTGCTAACATCGTAGTCGATTTTTCTGGCAAGGAACAGGGTCCTATCCACTCCCATGCAGCCCTCTGAACCCCGAGTCGCTCAGCTGACACATTGGAGCTATCCCTTTTTCTGCATCCTCTGGCACTTCCAGCCAGGATTTCTTCACCCTGGTTAAGATGTCTGCCCTATTTTTCTCTGAGGGTACGAAGACTACACTCAACTTCAGGCCAAACTCAGTAAACAGATCTCCCAGAGTTCCCATGCAGCGCTTTATCAACATTTCTGCTGCCCCTCTCGTTCGCACCCTCTTCTCACTGGTTAGCACTGATCTCACCCATCCGAGTACAGTGGCCGAGTCGGTGCAAATCTCTATAGTGCACAGCCCACACCTCAGGGCGAGATTCACTCCTCTCAGCACAGTGTCCAGTTTGGCCACATTGATGTGGTTGCAGTCCTCCTTCTTCCTAAGCCAGGTTGTGTGTCCTCGACCTTGTCACCTATCTCTAGAGTGACCCCTAGTGCTATGCTGCTGGCATTGCACCATACGGTCCTGCTCTCCGATTTAAGGATGTACAAGCATCCTCTTACTGGGTCATCTGCCTTTACACTCCCCACAATCTCCTGCCTTTACCCTCCCCGCGATCTCCTGCATCATGACCACTGTCCTTTCTCCTACCCTGTCACCCCAGCTCGCCCCGTCTGCTCGTCTCTTGACATGGCTGCATGCTGTCCGGAGCCACCCTGTGATCAGATAGTGGCCCACCAATTTGCCACACATTGTGAAGTGTTCCCATCTGTTCATATCGGTGCCCAGTTTTGGGACTTCATTCCCCCTCCAAAATATACCAATGTGCCCTTCTTGTCTCTTTGCAGCTTGAGTCCTAGTGTGGCTCCTCCCTCCATTGTCTCCGGCAGCTTCGTGGTCAACCCAAACCTTGCCAAGTGGCTTGAGACCTCTTCTGCTGACACCATGGTCTCATCTACCAAGATGTCGTCAATGTAGGAATTGGTGGCCCTCTTCACCTTGTCTGCTTTTCCCAAAATGGCCTTGAGGACCGTCGCCACAATCTTTGGTGCGGAGTTCAACCCAAAGCCAAGCCTGGTCAGGCAATATGTCTGACCCTTATACCTGACCAGCTGATACTTCCATAGCTTCTCATCTACGGAAAGCTGTAGATATGCCGACTTTGGTGAAGGCCTCTGTCATTCGTCTCCACTCTCGCAAAGTTTCCCCGCAGATGTCCCTGACCTCACTGCCTGTGTGGCATGATACATGTTTGTTGAGTTCATGAAAGCCCAACACCGGTCTAACCTTGTTCTTTATAGGTTGCACCACTGCCATCAACGGCAACACTGCACACTTTACCTCCTCCTTCCAGAGAATCATTATACCCTTCCAGATCCATCTCTGTACCTCTCCCTCAAACTCTCCTCTGACATCTCCTTTTAAGGTATGCTAACAACAGACCACTCTATTCTTCAGCGTTGGTGGTTCTCCTTTCCAGAACCACTCAACTACCCACCGTCGCCCATCGAACATGACCCTGAAGTCCTTGTCCTGTATGGTGTGAGCGGTATATTTTTCTTTGTGGCACTTCCTGTTCTCCTGTTGCACACTCACGGTACATGATGCTTCTGCACTCCCAAACGTCACCCTGACTTCACTCACTGTAACGCCTCCCAAGCAGCTGATTGCATCCATACCCATCACTACATTGATTCCGTCCGCCACATGGTCAATCATGATTGCCTGGAGCCTTATATTTCTACCCCATACCACCATCTCCACCTCACTGCTACCTTTGCATCTAATTCCTCTGCTGTCGACTGCTCTTATACTGCTCATCCCACTCCACTTTTTAACCACCACCGCGGTCACTAGTTTCGTTGTGCAGCCTGTGTCCATGAGGGCTCGTGACCCCCCCCCCGAATTTCCACTATAGGCAGCGACTGCAACGGTGCCTCTACTCGCTTCAAGGGGGGGGGGCACCAGTGCAGTCGCTGCCTGAACCATTTCCCTGGTCGCAATTATTGTCTATGTGGCCTGGCTGTTTACATCAGTAGCAGATGATGTCTGGCCATGGCTCTCTACAAATTCTTGTCATGTGCAGACCCTGGCATCTAAAAGCATTGATTCTTCAGACTGGCTGTTCTCGTTTCATCGTTCATTGTCGACTGCCATGGACCTCCATCATTGCCAGTGCTGCAATGTTCCACTTTATGCCTTGTGTGACTATGCGGGCCTGTGCGATCAGCTTGTTCATCCTCATCTCTCTGCTACCAGGAGTTGTTGTAACTTTATTGAAATGTCCTCAGGAAATCCATTTATGAACGCCATCTGCATGCCATTTTTGCTGTCTATTGTGACTCAGCCAGCATAGCCAACCACTGTAGTTCCTGTGACAAACACATCCACCTGTTCTCCAGCCCATCTTGCTCTGCCCAGCTTGGCAAATGCCGCATAAGGCCCCTTGATGAACGCCTCCTTACGGCATCGTTCTATTTTATCCACCTTCAATTGTTTGGCATCGTCCATCTCAAGGTATAATGCCAGTGTCTCTCCCTCAAGGTGCAGAGCAATTAGGCCGGCCACATTTTCAATCCCTTGCAGCGTCTCATCTTTTTCAGCCAGGTGATCACATCCCCTTCGCCATTAAAAGATTTTATCGCCTCGTTGCCCATTCTTTGTTTCACCGCCATCTCCCTAGCAAGATCGTAAGACTTAATGAAAACAAAACAACAAAAATCCCATGGAAGGAAAGAAAAGAAAAGAAAAACAAGCAAAAACACTGCTGGGAGTAAGACTACTGAAAGATGTGAAAAGGTCTTTAAATTCCTTAGATGCTGAAATAGCTTGTAACCAGATGCAATTGAACTTACCTCACTTCTGGGGTGGAGGGTGGGGTTTCACTCATGGCTAGGTCGCTCCACTGTCATGTGCGTTCATCCAGTCCACTCTCCTGGTCAGCATTTGACCTACACGTGCACATGCCCCAAGGACTGCTGTCAAAAAGAGTAAGTTGACATTCGCCTTGCCCCAATCTGGCCTCTCTCGTCCTCTCGCTTCTGGTCAGGCGTAACCCAACTTCTGGCACTCTCCCCTTATGGCAGGCAATTCCACAGATAACCTTGCTATTATTCCACTGTACCTCTTGTGTGTCCATAACATGTACTGGGAACACAATATGGAATTTCTGCCTACACCTTTTCTACATATCAAGCAAGGCCGTTTACCTGAAGGTGGTAAAGTCTTGTCTATTACCTTGCTTACTAGAACCTTAGTCTTTGCTAAGTTAACCTTAACCCCATTTTATTCCAGGTTTTGCTTTCACACCTGGAATTTCTTTTCTAGTTCTGTTACAGAATCTGTTACGAGAGCAAGGTCATCAGTATATAGCAGTTCCCAGGGGCAGCCAGTCTTGAATTCCTCTGTTATGGCCTGGAATATAATGATGAATAGGAGGAAACTTAGAACCGAATCCTGATGAATGCCTACCTCTACACTAAATTCATCACTGTACTTATGGTTAACTCTCATCTTACTAACAGAACTTCTGTACATGGCCTGTACAGCTTTCACAAGCCATCACCATACTCTTCTTCCTTTTCTCTCACACATCGTCTCTCTCTCTTTCTGTCATTACTCTCTCACCTGGCTTAATTTGTTGTTTGTTATTGTCCTGTTATCTTCTTGGTCCTGAATGTATATACCTATCTCAGTATACCAAGTACTCCTATCACACATCCCTTTTATTGCTGTCATTCATGCCTCTCTCTGGAAAGGTTGGTGGTAAGTGAGCAGAACCAAGGGGTTGTGAGGTCCCTTTAGTCTGGTTGAGGACATGGCTATCTTACTAGTGATGGCCCCATGAAAAATATAGCCAATACACTGCAAGTGTAAGCTTGTGATGACCGTTTAATCTTGCCAAGACCATGGCACTTCTCTAGTGCAGGTGCTATGGAAAAAACCCCCAAAGCAGTCAATACATTCTGCAGAATGGTTGGCATTAAGAAAGGCATCCAGTTGTAGAAAGCAAGCCAAAAATGTGATACATCTGTGAGGTGTAGTTCTTCAACCCTTCTGAGTAAGTAGTATCCTTGAATATGTGCAAACTCTGGTTGTGGCAACCTGTACAATCCATGTCAACATGGAAAGTGGATGTAAAATGATGGTGGTGGTGGTGCTGGTGATGATGATGATGATGATGATGAATTTTGTATATTGTAATCAACTGATGAGAAATAATCATACAACTTTTGGTATTTCTAATAAATTTCTTTTTTATGTTAGAATTTTCTTCAACCAAAATAAAAATCTAAGACCAGAAAGAATAAATTTGTTCCTCTATTTTTTTTCTCATTTCTGTTTCAGCTTCATTTCATTCAAGTTTAATTAAGTCTCACCTTCACAATTTTGTGGCTGATAAACTAACTGATCTATTTGTGGCTGATAAACTTGTACACTTTTAGAAATTTAACTCTGTATTGTTAGAACTGCTCTTATCTTTACTGTCTTTGGTTAGTTGCTTATTGTAGCATGGAAGGAAAAATTGAGTATCTATGTGTAAAAACTTCAATATTTTTGCTCTTACCACTTTGCTATTGTGCTGCAAATATTCCATGTCAGAATAAAGAATGACATTCATTTATGTTGTACATAACAGAGCTTCCTTCCGTAATCCTATTGCAAATTGATTTCAAAATTAATAAGTTTTCTCTCTCTCTCTCTCTTTTTTTCTTTTTGAGAAAATCAACAATGTGTTTATGATTGTAGAATCATCATCATCATCATCATTTAGTGTCCGTTTTCCATGCTGGCATGGGTTAGACGGTTTGATCAGAGACTGACAAGCTGGAGAGCTGCACCAAATTCCAGTCTGTTTTGGCTTGGTTTCTACGGCTGGGTGCCCTTCCTAACACCAACCACTCCAGAGAGTGCACCAGGTGCCTTTAAAGTGTAACTGGCACAGGTATTTTTAATGTGTCACCGCCACATACATATATACATATATATACATATACGATGAGCTTCTTTCAGTTTCCGTCTACCAAATCCACTCACAAGGATTTGGTTGGCCCGAGGCTATAGTAGAAGATACTTTCTCATGGTGCTATGCAGTGGGACTGAACCCGGAACCATGTAGTTGGGAAGCAAGCTTCCTACCACACAGCCACTCCTGCACCTAGATTAAAAGAAACAAAACCCCTAAAATGTAAAATAATCAAGTATGCCACCTGTTTAATGATGGGTTTCAGCTGTTGAAACTTATTAGTAATATTGGCATAACAATATCTAATTACATGGAGAAGGAGTGTTGTCATATTGATGTCAGATTGAATGGACAAAGAATGTCTTGCTTGGTAGTAAATGGGTTGGACTATGAATTTGATATGAGGATATGAAATGTTTTATTAATTTTATTTATTTGTGGTATGTGGACAATAAGAAATGGGTACTTGGGGGGATTAAACATACCTCTTATTGCACATGCATTGTGGCATAGTTTTGACTTTTAAGAGAACCTATTTCACTTGTTTTAAGCTTTTAGGAAAAATACACGAGCCTCAACGGTTTCCAAATTGCCCTGAAATGAAATCAATGCTTTCATTTTTGTTATGGTATTTATTTTATTGAACACTTTTCCATTTCTCTTCTGTTGATTGATTCATTTATGGGGTATAACCAGGAATCAGATCTTTCTCAACATTTCTTCTGCTTCAGTTAAAGATTTGAAGGTAATTCTAAATTTTCTTGTATTTATCTGTAAGGTTTCCTTACCCTTTCTGGGTCAAGAAAGTAAAGTACCTGTCATGTAGTGGGGTCAATGGCATTGGCTAAACACTTTACTTAAAACTGCTGTCCTTGTGTCTAAATTAGCTCTTTTAGTGAAATGATCTCCTTTTTTCTTTGTGAGTTACTGTCAAATGCCACTAGGTGTTTTCTTTTTTTAATTAATTCTTCATTAAGAATTTGTTGTGTACATCATCATCATCATCATCATCATCACATCTATACATACTTAAATTACCTCCAACCATGCCATTGGCTTCTTGTTTGCCTTAACTCAGTTTCATGTTTTATTATACAAAAATTATTGCTCACCAAAAATTATTCTACCTTTTTTCTAAATGTAAAAACTTAGATTTATTAAGTTGGTTTGTGTTGTTTATGCTTTGTTAATGAGTTCCAATAAGACTGAAACATGTCTGTTGTTGTCTCTGTCCCTGCTAACAAAGATCAGATTTCCCCTTAAGTATAGGAATCAGTCCAACCATAATATTTGAGTTATCTCAACATAAGCTACTGATCATTTGAATTATTTTACTTATCTTGATTTTGTTCAGTTTTGCTTATTCAACCAAATACAATAGAAATTCATATTTTATATTTAACCTGTGGAGAAAGAAGCATCTCTTTGCTATCCATGATGGGTCTTCCTTCTTTTTCTTAACATTTCATAGTTTAGATCCTATGCAATAAATCTATCCTAACCAGACACCTATCCATCAGGAACCCTCCACGTTGCCCATAATAATACATACCTTCACGCGCACACACACACACACACACACACACACACACACACACACACATATTTAGGTGTTACTTATTTCTCTTCCAGTATTTATCATGTTCTATGCTGAATCCAGTTGTTTTTATTGATGTCCTTAGATGTTATTTTGCTCAACACCATTGTTCTGTCTGATATTGGAAACCTATCACAGGTAATTCTCTAAAACAAAATTGAAACCAGACCCCCCCCCCTACTTTTTTTTTAGCTGTAAAGAGATTGATGTACATTCTAGTTATGTCTGGAAAAGCCAAATACTGCAGCTCTGACAATTTTCTACTTAGTGTAGCAATAATCATCTAACTGCCATTAAAAATAGTATTTATGCATGTTACGTTTTCTAGCTATTCACACACACACACACTAGGCTTCTTTCAGTTTCCGTCTACCAAATCCACTCACAAGGCTTTGGTTGGCCCAAATCTGTAGACACTTGCTTAAGGTGCCAACCAGTGGGACTGAACCTGAAATGATGTGGTTGAGGACCACACAACCATGCCTGTACCTATATATATTTATAGATTAAAATAGAAATGAAAAGGCAAGTCATTTGGCGACATTTGAGAAAGACATTTAATTTAGATAGGTATATATAGTCTCCAACAGCTGTTTCTAGAATATCCCAATCATTGGAACGTCTTGCTAAGTGAAGATTCTTTAGGCCGAGTATTCTGTCATGAGAGAGAGAGAGAGAGAGAGAGAGAGAGAGAGAGAGATTAAATAGTGAAAGAAATATTGCTCATTAAGGATATTAATGTAGTTTATTTTTTCGAGAATAGGAGAACTCTAATTAAAATCCAATTCTAACTGGATTTTAATTAGAGTTTTCTTCCCTTTCTTGACAAAATAAACTACTTTCAAAAGTCTTATGTTCTGGCATTGCTTCATTTTCAACATCTCTATTACGTGTTGGCCATAACTGAAAAAAGGCAAAGTAGTAAATTAAAGATTCTAGGATGAAATAAAGGACGGGTGTCAGTGAGGTTGATAAACTGAATGCCTGTTGCAAGAGGTGCCCAATGTTGTCACACCTCTGCAAAAACAACAGGTGGAGGTCCCTAGAAGGCATGCTTTTAAATAACAATCAAGCAATGCCATTGCTTGGAATTGAGTTGCAGCCATCATGTATGTATGTGTGTGTGTGTCTGTGTGTGTTACATTTTTTTAATGCTTTCTATATTCCTAGAAAAAATAAGAATATAAGCTATATGAACAGAACAGAAAAAAAAGATAAAATATAAAACATGATAAATAGGGAAAAATTTCTTTCCTGATGTACATATTTGTATTTTTGTGCATTTATAAGAAGCTCAACTTTAACCATTATCTGGATAGTTTGGCTGCAACAATTCTGAGGGAATCCACATTCTCAGAGCAATTGCTTGTCTTGAATGCAATTCTAGAGAACTCATGATAACTATTCCTTTTAGGTGTTAATAATCCGGGGCAAGGTCAGGTACTGCAGCTTGTACATATGTAAACACACACGCACGTGTATGTGTGTGTGTGTGTGCTACACACAAACACTGCATTATAAAGGGAGAAAGTCCAGGGAGACTACCTGTTAGTACAGAGTTCCCTCCCTTACTGCGGCGCGCTGCTATCTCCTCCTTTCCCCGCTATCGTCTCCCTCCTCTCCTGCGCGCTCTCTCTCTCTCCTCTTTTCATTAAACAAAAACAACAACAGCACATCTCGACTTCTTCCTTGTTTGCTCTTCCTTTGACAATTATGAGTCCCACCGAGCAAAAAGCTGACGGCGTAAGTTAAAATTCACTTTAATCCCTTCACTTTATCTAACGACAATATTTTGTAATCACCAGCCTATGAATCATTGAATGTCTCTCTTTACCGCAGTCTCAATGTCTTCTTCTTCTTCTTCTTCTTTCTCATTCATTCCGTTGTTTCTCTCTCTCTCTCTCTTTTAACTCTGCGTCTCCATAATTTATTTATTTCCCTCTCGCAATAATAACAAGAAACCGTAGCAAATAAAATGGAATTTCTTTGTTGTTGGTTGTCTATTTGTGGTTTTATTTTCTTCCTTCTCTTAATTATTTAATCGTTTTCAACGATAAAAAAAAAGTGTTTGGGGTAGGGGAGGGAGAATAAATTTATTTGAGAAAAAAGAAAAAAAAGCTCACAAACGATAAAATAAACTAAAAACTACATATTTCCCATAGAAGATTGTGTGTGAATAAAGCTAAGATACCTTAATACAATAATCACTTGGTATGATTCATTAACTCTCCTCCTCAAGCTGTCAGCTTTCTCCTCTGTCACCGTGGCTTGTCCAGGGAAATAATGGTTAAATTCTTCGAACAAATAATTCATTAAATATATATATATAAAACAAAACAAAAATAAATAAATAAATGCAAAGGTCAAAGTTTATCGTTTCAAATGGTCAGCTTACTTGACCACCCCCCCTCTCCATTTAATAAGGGATAACATAATTGTATATGTATGTATATATATAATATATTGTGTGTGTATATCTGTGTAATATATTTGCTTCTGTATATGTGTGTGTGTGTGTGTGTGTAAATTCTAGTGAGTCTCTGTAATAGTAGTCTCTATTGATTTACATTCAGTTTACTAATATATTATTAGTAAGCATGGACATTCACCATCACAACTGGACATTCTCTTCAGTAGAATAAATATGGATTGATAGAATTTATTTGATGTTGTCGGACTTTCTTCTTGAATTCAATTTGGCTTTCCTTTTCACCTTTTATCAAAGTGGTTTTTTTTTTTTACAATCTCCCTCCCCATCTACATTTTTCTATATAAATATAATTTGACACACACACACACACATACACACACACACATATATATATATCTGTGTGTGTGTGTTTATGTTGGCAGTTGTAGGCTACAATTTGGCACTTAGGTAGCTGCAATTTTGCATAGGGGCACACCTCACCAAGGAGAAGGTCATATGCTGTGTGACTTTTTCTAATAATTGCTATAAAACCCTAGGCCAAGCCAGGCACGGCTGCTTCAACACTCACAACACATAATGAATATTTCTTTGTGTTTATGGATATAGCATCCCTTTTTTACGTCCACTTTTTTCTTGGTGGTGTGTGTGTGTCATTCACATATATATATATAAAATCATGGATATGTGTGTGTAATATATATATATATATATTTGTGTATGTGTATACATAGGTGCACATGTATTTCATCACCATCTTTTAATGTCTATCTTCAATGCTGGCAAAGGTTGAACAATATGTATGTATATATGTGTGTGTGTGTGTGTGTATATATATATATATATATATATATATATATATATATATC
>JAOPUL010003032.1:34491107-34509081 GCA_027564515.1 Octopus rubescens | reverse complement strand
CGTCTAACCCATGCCTGCATGGAAAAACAGACGTAAAATGATGATGATGATGATGATATATATATACATAAAATATATATATATATATTTATATATATATATATATATATATATCATTTAACATCTGTTTTCCATGCTGGCATGAGTTAGATGGTTTGACTGGAGACTGGCAAGCCGGGGAGCTGCACCAGACTCCAGTCTGTTTTGGCATGGTTTCAATGGCTGGATGCCCTTCCTAACATCAACTGCTCCAGAGAGTGTACAGCTTGCCTTCAACGTGTCACCAGCATGGGTATTTTTAAAGTGTCACAGGTACAAGTGTTTTTAACATGTCACTGGCACGAGTTTATATATATCTCATCATCATCATCATCCTTTAACGTCTGTTTTTCCACACATGCATGGGTTGGACGGTTCCACCGGAGCTGGCGAGCCAGCTGGCAGCACCATGCTCCCGCCTGATTTGGCTTGTTTTTTTTCAGCTGGATGCCCTTCCTACCGCCAACCACATTTACAGTGTGTGCTGGGTTCTTTTTATGTGCCACTGGCACTGGACCTTCATCGATTGCTTCCCTGTGTGCTGGATGTTTTTAACGTGCCACTGACACCGGACTTTTGACGCTCAGGTGCTTTTAACGTGCCACCGGCACCAGACTCTCGCTTCCCATACCATCTGCATTTACAGTGTGTGCTGGGTGTTTTTAACATGCCACTGACACTGGGCTTTCAACGCTAAGGTGCTTTTAACGTGCCACCGGCACCGGCCTTTCGATGCTCACTTCCTTCTGCATTTACAGTGTGCTAGGTGCTTTTAGCCTGCCACCGGCACTGGACTTTCGACGCTCAGGGCATCGCCTCTCGTACAGCCACTTTTGTAAGACATTTGAGTGACGGTTGTATTTCGCCTCGAAACAGCTAGCTTCCGGAGATCAGACAGGAAACAATTGAGAATTGTGTTTTGCCTTGTACAAATCGCTTCCCGTACAACCACACACGAGACAATTGAGAATCGTATTTTGTCTCGTGCCACTCGCTACCAGAGTCTTGCAGTTGGCCTGGAAATGCGTTTTAGCAACTGGACTCCTGATGCCGTCTGTCTCTTCAAGCAACACGACATTTGCCTATACTGCCGCCTCAAGCAGTAAGACATTTGCCGTTGCTGCTGCCCCAAGGACATTGTCGTGCTGTCGCCTCAAGCAACCAGACCTATCTTTAAGACACTCTTGATGCGATCACCACTCTGAACCGGTACTCTCCATGTGGCCTCCTCTAAACAGCTGCACTGCACTCTTGAATGTGGCCGCCACTCATCGCCTGAGAGCACTCGGTGCGGCCATCCCAACCAATAGACTTTGCCGATGCTGCCGCCTCAAGTAGCATGACATTGTCAATGCTGGGACACAGCCGCATCCCTGTCTCAGGATTCAGCATGCCCCTCGAACTTTTCAGCCTGAAAGCTCACAAAGTGGCCGTCCCAGCCAGTGACTTTGCCAATGCTGCCGCCTCAAGCAGCAAGACATTGTCGATGTTGGACTCAGCCACTAGAAGTAAAAATACTTTTCAATATGACGAGTAGAAAAGAAATGGTGTAAATATATTAATTTCTGAGATGATGATAAATGGAAGAAAGCTATTCATTTAGTTTTTTTATTATTGATAGTTCTGTACTGGTTAGCTAAAAGCAGTCACATTGTTGTTTAATAATATTAAGACCCTAATCTATAAACAGTAATTTAAATAATTAATTTTAAGTAAATATTAATTATCTTTATATCAATAATTATAAATAATATTTATGTAGTACTCTAATATATTGCTTTCTAAAACATTGAATTTATCATTATGTAGAAAAAATGTATCTTGTGGTAACCATAACTATTTTTATTAGTTTATTAATCTGCTAAGAAATCAACTATTTATAAATTACTATTCTTAGATACTCAATGAATACTAATAAATATATACTAGATACTACTTGTAGATACTAAATGACTAGCAATCTGGTCTGATGACTTTCTTCTAATCTGCAACAGTTTAATGAAATATAAATATTTATTTACTCATTGATGTTTTGGTTCACTTGTTATGTATCCTTGTTGGTTTGTATTGCAACATATTTAAGTCAACAATCTAAGTTTGTTTTGTTGTGGATTACCACCAATCCAGTTGGTTCTGCTTGAATGAATCCATGGTCCAGGGTGATATGGGAACCATTAAGTATTGAATGATAGTTTATTACATTCTTATATTCACAACATGTAAATATTGTTGTCTTAGGCTCTGCCTGTATTGTTTATAAAAATACTTTCACTGGGACTACATTCAGAACATCATTTCATCTTTTAGAAGGAGAAATGAATAATACAATGAATAAATGAAAAGCAACTTTGCTTTCAAACTAAAAGTTATTTTCTTCCAATGGGTTTTCCAGAAAGTGAAATAATGCTGTGTAAAATAGCTTTATTGTTTTGTTTCATAAATATATGAATATAAGAATTATTCTTGTTATTTGCCAGTTCTATGAGTGAATAATCTGATACATAGAATCTACAGTTTTGGCCGATAAACTTGAGTTTAGAAGTTAAGGGTCAAATTATTGTAGAAATGTTTTAATAATTTTTGGGTGTTTTTTTTATTTTCAATTTAAACTATTTCATTGATTTTAGTATTTTGGTATCCCACAGATTCTAACACAATAATTCAAAGCAATGAGAAGTATTTACTGGATAAAAGGAAGTTTTCTTTCGTCTGTTAGAAGAATTTAGTCACTTTAGTTTTCCAGGAAAAAATTATTTTAGCCATTAATATATAAATTTCTGCCTGTATTTTCTAACTAAATATTTCTAAATTATAAAGTTAATCCCTAAGCTTCATTGGAACCAGGAAACTAAAACACATTTATAAACTTCAAAGTAAAACTTTGTATGAAATTCTTCAAGAATGGCTTATTTCTTTTACTCCTGTTCTTTCCTAAAAACTGGTAACATTTGATAAACCCTAAAATAAAGAAATGTAATAAAGAAAATCTAAAAATAAGCTCATTTGCATAATTATTTCTCTTTATCTCTGTCTGTCTATCCACACACACACACACACACACACACACACACACACACACACACACACACACACACACACACACAAGTCATTAAAATGGTTTGTTTTATTGGTTTTTTACATTTTCTTTTTTGTTTTATCTGACTTAGTTTTGTTTATTTTTTCAAACTCAGTCAATGATCAAACCTTTAATTTGGTTTTAACAATTGTGTGTGTGTGTGTGTGTAGGGACTCATTTAAGCTGTTTGTATTTTTTTATGGTCTTGTATTGATTTTATTTGTTAATAATTGATTGTTTATATGAAAGTCATTCAATATTTTCGTTTATTCCCTTTTCACATCTAAATATTTAGCTTTGTTGTTGCAGTCAACTTCTTATGAATATGGTTTGGAATAAAAGTGCAATGAAAGTCATTAACAGTTGAAGCAAGTCAGAATTAAGGAACTTTTTGTAAATCGGGCAGTTTTGTGATTCAAGTCAAATCAAATTAAAAAGATTATAATTATTTTAAAAGCAACTATAGACATTATACTAATTTATAGTCAATATCTTGTTAATATTAATACTTTAAAGCCATGCTTGTTAATACAAGCAAAACAAAGTATATGTTAGTTATTTCCTTGTTTCAAATTAATCTAAAATTAGTAACAAATATTTCTAGATTTGAATGTTAATTTTCATTCTAATGAGATTTTCTCTGTTGATAAAAGTGAAGGTTGAGTTGCAAATGTAGCAATAAAAATCTCTTATTCTTTATATAATCTAATATATTTATATCTGTCTAATAGGCTTTATTCTATTCTTGAATTAGCTAAACATTCTCTCATTTTAAATTCTAATTTCAAACATTAACATTCATTTTTTTTTTATTTGGTAGTATTCTTTATATTTAAAAAAAAAAAAAAAATCAATATTTAAAAGAATTTTCTTGTAAATTGTTGATATTAATATATATATATATATATATATATATATAACTGTAGTTCTTAGCCTTTAATTGTATAACATAAAGCATTAGTGTTGTGTGTGTGTTTCTATATACATATGTATTAATGACATAATACTTGATCAAATAAGGTTTCCATTGATGTTCAGCCAGAAGCTGACGTTTTGTTTTCAATGAGTGCAGGGGGTGAAACACTTTAATTGTCGAAGATGTTGTATTGTTAATGAGTTGTTTTTACTGCAGCTGCAACAAGTTTAGTGATTGCCATCACATTACATAAAGCTGCAGTACTGCATAAATAACGGAATGAAAGAATCAAGTGTTGTTATGGTTTGTGGAAAGGATGCGGATGACTGTAACAATGATGGTGGTGGTGGGGGATATGTGCGTTATTGGATTGCGAAAAGGTAGATGTACTTAGAAACGATGAAGCTGCTGCTGCTGCTGCTACTACTAGTGCTACTGGAGCTGTTGTTGCAACTACTGCAGCTGCTACTGCAACCCACTAGGTTGATGTCAAGCTTGTATTAACAACAACAACAACAGTTGCAGTAAGGAAACGATTTGAAAAACAAAAAAAATGTCTCCTGAAAGCCAAATCATGCAGTGAGAGTGAACTTGATGAAGACTATATTTTAATAATAATAATAATAATATTAATTCATTAATTCATTCATGAATGATTTGGTGCTAAATTGACTGGATTGTTTGAACGTCATGGATTAGTGTGACCTCTGAAGTCGGATCGCAACGTCTTTTCACTTGTCACCATTATTAGAAACACTGTTCTAACAGTGAAATAAAAACTGTTGGAATGGAAGGACCAGCCCCGGCTTCTCCTTCAAAGAGGATGAAATCAACTGGATGGGGGCTAGTTACGGTTAGAAAACTATTTTTTCCCCTCTTAGCTCATCGTCTAATTTATTATATTTGTGTTGATGTTCTTACTACGTTTCCGGCTTTAGCTAGCAACACCGACGAGAAAAATCGATGCCGGACTAATATATATATACTCGTGCTTAGCAGATGATGATGATGATGATGATACTACTACTATTACTACTACTAATAATAATCGTATAATATGTAGCAGCTTTAAAATATGAGTGAGTGTTGCTGTTGTGGTTTGGGAAATCTGCTAAAATAATTTATCAATAATAGATTTTAAATATCTGTCGAGTGAAAAATTATGAAATGTTTAAACCAAAAAATATTGTGTCATTTACTGTGAGTCATTTAAATTTATGAAACGAAACCTTTTGTGAAATAAGCGTTTGTTTTTGTTTTCCTGTTTAAGCACAGACGTAATACAATAATATATTTATTACGATTGTATTTATATTGTAATTAAGGTGAAATCTGCGATTCTCTACACCATATCATTTGTTTTTCTCTTAACACTTTCGCTTTCTGCCAAAAACTCATTCATTCATTCATAATTAACCATCTTTAAGCAGCTGTCTTTGGTTTCTCTTTCTTAAGAAAGGTTTCCTCAGCTGTCGCAGTCCACCGCGATTTATTGTTGTTGTTTGTCAATGAATGAATGCATTGACGACTGGAATTTCTGGGGGCATA
The DNA here is from genome assembly GCA_027564515.1 of Octopus rubescens. Classification (NCBI taxonomy): domain Eukaryota; kingdom Metazoa; phylum Mollusca; class Cephalopoda; order Octopoda; family Octopodidae; genus Octopus; species Octopus rubescens. The sequence continues at coordinate 34,503,502 of JAOPUL010003032.1, read as the reverse complement.
TTTATAGATTGACAAAGAAAATATTTCGAAAACTATTTTAGAACATAAATAGTTTATTAAAAATCAACAGCAGAACAAAACACTGATTAACTCAACGTATTGAGTTATTAATTTTCACAATATCTTTTGTTGTTGTTTTTTTGTGATATTTAAAAAAAAATATTTCGTAATATTTAGAAATCAATCAACTGTCGTCAGTTGCGGCTGCGTTAATTCGGTGGCCCTTTTTATTTTTTTATTCTGTCGTTGCCTTAATATAAGGTTGACAAAACTATAATATTAGGGTTGGAGATTTTTTAAAAGTCTCGGTGAGAGCAAATAAATAATTAACCTGATTTTTCTTTCTGGATATAATTTATTAAATACAATCCCAGAATTTTCTAGTCGATACAAGATTCCATATGAAAAGACACAAATAAATAAATAAATAATCACACGCACACGCAGACCCACAATGGTTTTAAATTAGGTTTGTTTATCTAAGATTAATACTATTTATTTAGTTATAGTTCTGATTTGTCCTGACAATAATAATGTCCAGCCAGCAATGATGTCATTATTGTTACATGTTTTATTCCTCAACAACCATCGATAGTGTCGTTATGGTCAGCTTTATCGTTATTTTTGTTTGTCTTTCCTTCAAAATCTGTTGTTATTTAAATTTGATTTCCTTTATTTTTAATCCTGTTAGTTTAACAATGTCACTGAAAAAATAAGTTTGGGAAATCTTGCTACAGAACTTGAGATTAACATATTTGAAAGTAAATATTTCTTTACAGGTATAAACTTGTTTGTTGTGAAATGAGAATAAAAATAGTAATCATTATAATATCAATATTATAAATAGAAATATTTACAGAGAAAAAATATATTTTATTACTAATAAATTTATTTCTTCAATTAAAATCAATTAAATACTAGATATGATGAAATAAGAGCTAAATTATACACATGCTATGGAGGGATTATACAGGTAAAGCAGCATAGACTAGCCATCTTATGACAGGGTCACTCTTAAATATGCTGGACGATGATGATTTCTGTATGTATATCTGGGACTAGTGGAGCCACCATACTCCAAGTTGTATCTATGGCAAGTATTGATTCAACACAACATTGCAATGTAATAAAATCATCATGGCTTTACCTCAGCTGGTTGCAATGCTGTTATTCTATATTTACAGTCAGGAGGGACTGGGCTAAGGAAGCATCAAAATACTGGAAATAAAACAAATTACTGATCCATCAGCTGATAACAGCTAACACCTTGGCCATCTCTTAATGTGTGTGTAGATATTTGAAAGTCTGAACCCATCCTGGTTTTATAAAGGTGACCCCCTTAATTAAAATGAGTCTACATGAAAATTAAAAACAAACTGTAGAATCTTCTTTCATTACTCATTTTACACCATTAAAAGAAACCCTATTTTAAAATAAATATCTTATAGCAATGACAGCTCCTCCTGCTAAAAGATGGCACATTGTATCTGTTTAAAGAATTTATGGTAGGAATTTGTTTGTTGTTGAAACATACTGTTGTTCAATCCTAAAAGATGAGGTTGTCAGAATTTACACCAACCCTTAATCAGAATTTAGTCCAACTAATCAAGTAGTAATCAAGTTGGAAAACTAATGATGGTTGTGTTGGAAAATGAATGAACATAAATTGAAAAGTTGACAAAATTGTTGTTTTGAAAGATGAAAACTATTTATCAGAGAGTTCTAGTAACTTGCTTCTTCCTGATTATAAGACATGGCTATAATCCAGTCTCATCAAGGTGCCAAGTTGCAAATCAAGGTTTCTCAACCCTTTTGTCACACATCTCCACAAAAGTTTTCATTAAAACTTTAGTGCAAGTTTTCTTATTCCTTGCTCATGTTCTATTGTGTAGTGCCATGTCCCACTAAAATATTGTCACAGTCCACCTTGAGGAACACTACTCTAAACAGAATCATAACAATATGAAAAGCTGAACAAGTGTTATGTTCATTTACAATCATAAAGATATCAATTGAATATAATTAAACATTTTGACCATTCTGATGTTTAAACCTCAACGAACTCTACAACTAAATTACTTCACTCACCAACATTCCATTTTTTCATTTTGTTTTAAATTTATTGAAAGTTTCTATATTTGTAAGTGTTACATATTGGTGATTGTCTTCTCATCTGATACATTATGGAGAATCTGTTAAATGTCACACAAGTTTACCTGGATTACACCTATTTATGTGACTGCTCAGATTATAGCAAGGACTTTGAGACTTTGGTGTTAGCAGAATTCTTTACATTTCTGTAATTTACTTTGGTAATAATGAATTGTTGAACAAACCTAAATTTAACAATCAAAGCTTCTCGTATGTTTATTTTGTAGATTAAAAACAATTCTTTTTAGTTGTAAGTACCCAGGGATGAATGTGTGTGAGTGGTTAAGTACCCAGGGATGAATGTGTGTGAGGGGTTAAGTACCCAGGGATGAATGTGTGTGAGGGGTTAAGTAGTCAGCATTCCAAGAACATGGTTATGAATTCAACCCTACTTGGATAATTGTCTTCTGCAATAGCATTGACTTGATCAAAGACTTGTAAGTGGAATTTGGTAAATGTAAACTGTACAAAAGTTTGTCAGGTGTGTGTGTGTGTGTCAACCAGCCTATCAGACGTTGTTACCCACCGCTGATCACAGTGCACTTAGCATTGTTGTTGCTTTCAAATAATGCTCCTCTCCTCTGGTTAAAGTGGGCAAGCCAACACCCCCCCCCCCTTAATTGACCATCAGCCCATTGCAGGGTTACCCATTTACAGCTGAGTGAACTGAAGTGTTTGACTCAAGAACAAAATGCCACTGGTCTAGGAATTGAAACCACGCTCTTGCTATTATGAGTGCAACACCCTAAACATTAGGTTATGTGCCTCCACACACACACACACACACACACACACACACACACACACACATGTATATCTATATATAATCAATAAAAAATAATCATTTAGGATATATTGGTGGGTTAATTGGTAGAGTACCTAACAAAATATCCTTTTTGATAGTTACATCTCTTTATATCTAAGTTCAAATCTCAGCCATGGCAACTTTACTTTTCCTCTTTCCAAGGTAAAAAATATAAATACCAGACATTGTCTGGGGTCGCTCTGTTGAAGCTGATGTCCCTTCATGGCTGCAGTCCAATGACTAAAACCAGTAAATGAATTAAATAATATTATCAAACTTCTTTATTAATCCAGGCTTTAATTGATATTGAACTGGGGCAAATAGAATATCTTTGTAATTCACCCTACATTTTCAATAAGGTTTCCATCTGGAGAGTCTCCAGGTAACAAACTTCTAATTTTAGGAACGTTTTGACCAATTTGGCAGAATGACCAGAAAGGTTATCATATTGGTTTATTGCCAGCCTTGGCTGACTTCTCTCATGTATTAAAGAAAGAGGATTATTATTTTTTTAAAAATAGTCTGCATGAATATGTTCAAGAGATGCTATAAATTAGTCAACAGTTTAATTGCTGACAGTAGAATATATAATTTTAAATAATTATATCAGAAACATTAATTATTAAATTGTATACAAATATATTTACTTTTATGTTCATTTAAAATCAATTTTATACCAATATAATAATATTTTATATTGTTTTATAACATGTCTACAGAGATAATACTTTCTTTTTAACTAGCATTTTTATCAAATTTTAAATGAGATTATCTTAAGAATTTAGGATTTATCAAATCATTTTATTTTGCTGTGTTTTCTTTGGAAAATGTATTTTTAGGGTTTAAATAGGAAGAAAGGGATTTTGGCTTTTGAACAATTGCAGCACCGTTACCTACCTCTAAGATTGGTGAGATTTTAGTCTTTGCAGGAAAAATATGGGCGTCTGGTGAATTTCAGAAGGTTGATGTTCCAATGAAGAAGGATTAGGTGGGGGAGTTGACTGTTTTGTAAGGGGCCTGGGTATGAGAAAAGGTGATTAGAGGAGAGACAAATGTGTTGAGTGGATGGAGGTGGTCTACATTTGACTAGTTTAGAGGAGAAGTGGTTATTATTATAGGAAGAAGGACCAAATAGTGATAGGAGAGAGAGAGAGAGAGAGAGAGAGAGAGAGAGAGAGAGAGAGCAACCATGTGTGGTACAGAGGTTTTGAAGTGTATTGCTGATGAGTGAGTCTTCAATTAGATCTCTGTTCCTCATGAATATCTCAGCAACTTAATTTTGGGGTGAAGAAAACTCTATTTTAACCGTTTAGCATTCAGATAAATTTGTCAAATGTTTTTAATTAATCCTGCAATTAACTCGTAATTTCAAGATTTTGATGATATGATTGTTTATTTTTAGAAGGACATTGTAGGTTAGGTGTGAGAGGATGGATCTGGTTAGCTTGTATATAAAACAGGTAGAATATTTGGGCTGGATATGGTCAGTTTAAATGCTAAAGGGTTAACATTTTCTGTGAAAATGAATATGAAATTGTTTTTCATCTTTATGATGGCAGACAAAAGGTTCATATCCATTTTAATTAAAGATTTTCTTGTGGCATTTTGTTCATGTAAAGCAGTTAACTGATAAGACAACATTAATAGGATGTGTATGACTCAGTTAAGGTGCATGGCTTAGTGGTTAGAGCGTTGGGATTACAATTGTGAGGTTGTAAATTCGATTCCTGGACCAGGTTGTGTATTGTGTTCTTGAGCAAGACATTTTATTTCACTTTGCTCCAGTTCACTCAGCTGTAGAAATGGGTTGCAACGTCACTGGTGTGAAGTTGTATTGGCCTTTGCCTTTCCCTTGGTGGCATGGAGAGGGGGAGACTGGTATGCATGGGCGACTGCTGGTCTTCCACAAAATAACCTTACCCGGACTTGTAGGGGAACTTTTTAGGTGCAATCCCATGGTCATTCATAACCGAATGGGGTCCTTAGCCTGGGTTGGAACTTGGCCATAATAAAAATTAAAATAATAGAATATCAAATTTTCATGTTCTATCTCACCTTCAGCTTTTTCAGAGAACCTCTATTGTTTAGAGAACCTCTATTGTTTTTGTAAGTCTGGCCTTGGCTTGTTACTGTCAATAACAGATCCAAGGTGTAAAGCAAGCCATGATTTACTGCTTCTTTCCATTGATAAAAATGTTTATAGAAAATGGTGTTGTGAATGATTTCAATTTTCTTCTCTGCATTGATTTCTCTTTCATAAAAGATGACTCATTTATTCAGTCAACTCGTTATTGGATCAATAAACTACTTTTGTTAATGAGCGGAATATATATAAAGTAGCAATTTTATATGATTTTTGTTCCAAACAAGGCTTGAAACCAGTGTAGCATAAGAGACTACAAAAAAAGGAAAAAGAGGGGAGGAGGAGGGGTGGGGTTACATATTGAAAAGATGTGGTTTAGGAGAAAGCTTAAAAAGGATTGAATATCATAGATGAGAGGAAAAGATGATGATAGTAGTGAGTTCCAGAGAGGAAAAGATGGTGATAGTAGTGAGTTCCAGAGAGTAAGAGTTTGAGGAAAGAAGCTATTAGAATAAAGGACTTATAATTAACAGGAAGCTTAACAGAGAAATGATGCGTCTGAGAAGAGAAGTGGGTGACATGTTTTAAAGATCTTGACAGAGGGTACTTGATCAGAAAGTTCATCAGAACGATCACCATGGAAAAGACACAACAGAAATACATTTTGATGATAAGCCAAAGACTCTAACTTTGTAGAAAGAAGAGGAACCACCATGTTAACAATTCAATTCTAAATTTTCATCTCAGAGGAAGCATCAGCCCAAAGATGAAAGCAAAATATTGAAAATTTCAATTGAAATTGTAGCCTTATAGAGATTCAGGATACTCTCAGTTGTAGGAAATTTGCAAAGAAGAGAAAGATTCAACCTTTTTCACAGCTGACATGGAAATGGACTAAAAATAGTTGTTTTATTGTTCATTGTTATGTTCTTATGTTTATTCTCTCTCAAAACATTAAAGAATACTGGAGTTAGCAAGTATCCTTGTCTAATGCCTACTTTGGTTTTAAACATTCACCAATAGACTTACACTGTTACTGTTGCCAATCAGGGAATAAATTCTCTTGTTCAATTCAATTTTCTATTTTCTCAATGTAATCCATTGTATTTTAACCAAACACCTTTTTAAACTTTATAAAATGTCATGACACATTTCTAACAACTATAGTGTATATCTTTTATTAAATGACTAAGAAAATTCATTGTTCTAAAGTCATTTATTCTTCAGTATTCATCAATAGAAGATGGACATTTAGGTTTCTTTTTTTTATTAGGGTTTCATGTTTAAAGGGACATTTGTTTTTGATAAAGGAATTTTTGAATGACTGTATCCATGGAATAATTTAGGTTGTAAGAAAGACCAAATTATAAGCTTTATAAGTATGATAGTTATTTATTGAAGAAAAGGATGCTTGTGCCAGAATTTTGGTTCAATGATTCAATAGAATATTAGGAAAAGTTATTGAGCAGAGGATGTGGTTAAAGTAAGCTCCATTGATAGAAAGTGGAAGCTCCAAAGATAAAAGTGTAACTTTGAGTGGTGATTTTATTCTAAGCAATAAAAAAAAGCAATGAAACATCCTGTATATTATAATAGTAAAAAAAGTGAGGAGAAGACAAAAGTAAGAAAATAAAAGAGAAGGAATGGATTTCTTTGATCTTTCCAATTTCAATGTTTTCTGTGTAGTGGAATTGTTGTTCAGTTATTGTCTGGTTTATGAAATATAATGATGAAAATTTTCCTTTATAACAGAATTAGCATCTTAAAATGAAATAATTTAATTATATTTCTTAATTTTCTTCCATTGCAGATGGCATTTCGAGTGCGGAGCTCTAAGTACCGCCATATTTTTGGTAATCCGTATAGAAAAGAGCTATGTTATGAAAATGTCCATATTACAAGGAATGCTCATGATAGTAATTTCTGTGCTGTAAATCCCAAATTTTTGGCAGTTGTGATTGAGGCATCTGGCGGAGGAGCATTTTTAGTTCTTCCATTGGAAAAGGTAAGTCTTTAATTGTTATCTTTTTTTTTTCTAGTCTAAGATTCTTCAGGTTATCAGGATTTCAAATTTACAAATACCATTTCTTTCATTAATTTTATTATCACACTTTTAGTAATTTTCTTCCTACAGAGATTTCTACCCAATAATGTTGGAATTAATATTTCAAATATAAAATTATAATTGTGAATTTACTTATCTGAAATCTCTCTAATTCTGGCTAGGCCTGTACAACTATTCATGGACTAATTAACCTCTTGGAATCCCTTAATTGATGAATTACTCTATTGAAAGAAGCTAATATTTATTTTTAAGAAAATTAAGAAAAGCCTTTTCCAAAATGTTGCAGAAAGAGATTAGTTCTTTTCTTAATATGAGTGTAAAATCAGAATTTGAGATAAAAATTGAAATCTTTTCTTCAGTTGCTTTTTCACAATCAGAAACAGAATTTTAAAACAATTCATTTTGTGAATAAAAGTTTGTGACAGAAAATATTTTTTTCCTTTTAAGAAGGAATGTTAGTATCAGGATTTTCTGTTGTGTGTTGGTTTATTTTAGTATATTTGTTATTGTTTTATATGAATAGTATGTTTGTAACAAAAGGACTGAAGTCCTTCTCTCAACCACACAGGGTAGTTTGAATCCTGTCAGATGTAAACTTGTTAGAAAAGTTGTAAATGAGCAATAATTGGAAACAAATATTGATGATGGTGTTAACATTTCTTTGACTCAAACAATATGAGGCAATTTCTCTATTCTATCAATCAAGTCAATCAATGTTTTCACTTTCAAAGTTTGGTTCCTTCTTATTAGTGTTATTAACCATTCTGAGATTGGATTGGCATTAACAGACCCTGAAATGTCTGTTCAGTGAAATAAACATTTTATTTTATTTTTTGATTTCTGGACAGAAATCATCATCTAATTAATTGGTATTGATCTCATCAGATAATCTTTCTTCAATTGGTACTCAAAACTGATGAATGAAATACTTGCTGAACCTTTTGTTCAGGGCAGCACAGAATTTACGAAAACAAACTGGTTTCTGTACAAATGAAAACATTGACACAAAAGTATTTCTATCAGATTTATTTTTTCAAAAAATGTGAAAACTTTTAAATAGCTCAACAGCAATATCTCCAATGAAGAATCTCTCCATAAAAATGGCCAAATATCCAGTCAGACATTAAGGAATCCAGTAGCAGAGATCCACAACATACCCATTTCCCCTCAACAACCCAAATCCACATGTTCAATGTTATACTTTTTACAGTAACAATCAGTTCCTCCACATGGATAAGCTCCTCCTCCCTCCTCATCACCATTCTCACTTTCAGGTTATCGCTGTAAAACACCTGCCTTTGCTTATCTACACATCAGGGGTAAGCTTTATACCTAGCACTCTTAAACTGCCACTGTAAACCCCATAGAAGCTACAATAGAGAAATATATAGGCTCTCAGCAATAATGAAAGTGGGTCACCTACAAAGTTGGGCACTCCAAACAGACCCTTTAAACTTTAAGAATAAAAACTGGTACAGAGTAGGCAGGACTCTAGTCTTCCTGCAAACAACTTCTCTAGTGTCAGTGGTATGAGAAACTGCATTTGGTTCATGCTGTGAAGTGGGTGGTGATATGAAGGACATTAAGCTTTAAAAACCATGCCAAAATAATGAAATAATGAATTTAGGGTAGATTAAACCCTTTAGTTTTGTTGGAGACAAGCTCCCTTGTACTGGTGGTACAATAAAATGCTGTAAATCATCATCCATCTGTTTTCTATGGTTGAACAGTTCAACAGGAACTGACAAGTGAAAAGGCTGTGCCAAGCTCTAATGTCTGCTTTGGTAAGGTTTCTACACCTGGATGCCCTTTTTAATGCCAACCACTTTACAGAGTGGCCTGGGTGTCTTTTACATGGAACAGGCACTAGTGAGGATTATCAAATAATTGGCAAGACAAGACCCCTCCCTCAATTGAGGAGCAGGGGAGTAGTATTGAGGGAAGTGGGAGGTGGCTTTATACCAGGTAATAGGGGGACAGGAAGAGGTGTCTTGCTGTAGTGAAGATACAAGGTTACTCCAATTGGAAGAGAGAGAGAGAGAGGGGGGGTGATGCAGATGTGTTAAGGTGTAGCCTCAAGTTACAAGAAGGTGAATGAAGAAAAGTGGTATGGGTGGGTAAGTTAGAGGGAGTAGGAGAGGTGAGTGACAGATGGATGGGGATAGAAGGAGATGCAGTGAGTGGTAAATAGGGGTGGAAGCACGGTCAATCATGAATATATGTTGGAGGGGATGGTGGAGGAAGTAGGTGTGGGTCAGAGGGGTAATAGGTGGCAGCAAAGAGGATGCAAAGTAAGAGGGTGTGTGTGTGGACACAAGAGTGATGCACAATGTTAGGGGTGAAGTCAGAGGTACATGAGGGCAGTGGACAGAGGTAATATAGGGGGTGGGCTGCACTGGCAATTTGAGGGTTGTACAGGGGGAAGGGGAGGTGAAATAAGAAGTAGGGGATGATACCAAGCAGGCATGAAAAGGAAGTGGTTTCAGGGAGGGGGTGTCAAGGAGTAGGGGGTGAAATATGAGCCATTCCACTCTCATAATTACAGCAGCTGAGTGACTAGTTCTATAGTTAGAAGTATAATGGAGGGGTGGGTAATAGAAAGATGAGTTGTGGTAGGGACGAGGGATAGGAGAATGAATTTTATGGTGGAGGGGGAGGTACATTAGGGACAGATTGGGTGTAGGGGTATATACATAGGGGGTCATGCTTGTAAAGCCTCATTTTTTCTTTAGTGGTCAGGTCTTCTAAAGAGCAACAAATTGTCAAACATCTCAGTCTTTTGTCATCTCTAAGATGAGGCTCAACATCTGCAGGTCATTCTTCACCACTTAGTTCCAGGTCTTCCTCTTCTATAGGTTCCATCCATATTTAACAATAAGCACTTTTCTATACAACTCTCCTCATCCATATGCATCACATGACCATACCAACTCAGTTTTCTCTCTGGCACACAACATCTGATGCCTCTTATACCCAATTTTTCTCTCAACACATTTACACTCTGTCATACATGCACACTGTCATTGCACATCCAGTGGAGCATGCTGGCTTCATTTCTTTCAACCTTTTGCATGTCCTCTGCATTCTCAGCCCATGTTTCATTGCCATATTGTATTGTTGTTCATACATGACCATTATACAATCTGCTTTTCACTCTGAGAGAGAGAGGCCCTTTGTTACTAACAGAGGTAATAACTCTCTGCACTTTCTCCATATCATTCTTATTCTAGCAACTATAATTTCAGAACATCCTCCTCCACTGCTAATTAGGGCATCTAGGTAACAGAAACTATCTACTACCTCTAAGGATCCTCCTGAGCATTTGATGAAACCTATTTCCTCTATGTATGTATGTTTTATCTTTTATCTTTTACTTCTTTCAGTCATCAGACAATGGCCATGCTGGGGCATCACCTTGAAGAAGGCTTCTATTCTCCTTTAACCTGTCCAGCATGAAAGGCCCTACCAGGAGTTTGTGCTCCACTGGCATAGAGCTCTGAGGGTCATTGAAGCACACAAGCTACCAGACTGCAGCAAGGACTGGACCTTGTCCCAGGCCAACTCTAATCAAACTGATCGATGATCAAAGGAACCCCAGCCTGGCTATTTACCAGGCACACTGTATCCTGGACTACATTAGCCAATACATCCCTTCTTGTTTTATGAGACTATGTGATTTGGGTGGTTTCTCTTTCTAGCTGGTTGAGCAACCATGTAGAGTCTACCTAATTGGTTTGACAATGGGGGAGGGGTAGATTTTACTGCTCTGTAATTGATTATCATACAGTATAACTGATTCATGTTTTATTAGCTTGTATTGCTAATCCCAAATCTGTCAAAGGGCTTAATCTGGCAGGAGAACTGATCTTGTGATATGAGTTTGACCAGATGTGGATGCATAGCTAGGTAGTTAATTCTTCAGAGGGAGCCTAATGTGCCAATGGTTGGCAGGACATTTGTTAAGATATAAACATTCATAAATAATAAATATTTAGAAAGCAAATATTTCTCTGACGAGTCATAATTCATTGAAATATGAGATGGCATCAAAACGTTCTTGGACTAGTTATGTTTAATAAAAAGTAACTTATTTACCTAAGTTTTAACATCATCTCCTTCGAAATAGTCACCTTGTGCAGCAATACACTGGTCCCATTGTTCCTGCCACTATTGGAATCCGGCCTGGAAGTCGTTTTCCATAAGTGAGTCAAGGACCTTCTGCGATTCATTCAGGGTCTCGACAACGGTATTAAAACAGCGACCTTTGAACTGAATTTTCATCTTGAGGAAGCGAATGCAGTGTATAGAGATAAATATTAATTTGGAATCAATCGATACAGAATGCATGTTGCTCTTTAGTAACAAACACACTGTAGAAAGTATAGGAGGCTCTTTAGACCTGGCACAAAGGATTAGTTAGCTTGATAAAATGCATCTAGTCTATTTTGTAAAACTAGGAAGGACATTAAGCCATACATAAAAAGATTTTGCCTAAAAGAAGATAGAATGGAAGAAACATGGACTTCACAAGCCACAGCAAAGACAGCCAATCTTGAAGAGTGTTATATCCAAATTAAAACAGTTGTAGAGTAGAGGGAAATCTGTAATCCTGCTACAGGTAACTTCTCTAAGGCTGGTTATATGATAAAATGCTCTCATTCCATGCGGTAAAGTGGCTAGTGATAGGAAGAACATCTACTCATAAAAACCATGCCAAACACATGATATACACAACAACAAGGAGTGATGCTTTTCTCTGTTGCTGTGTATGACAGATGAGGAAAGACAGCAAAAATCTGAGATGCTGTAACGAATGCCAGCATGGAAAAACAGACCAATAAGGTTAATGATGCAATGATGAGGAGGATAAGGATGTCAATAACATGATAAAATTAAATGGAAAAGTAACCAAATACTGAATAACTATTCAATTGGTTTGAGACATCACTCCAAGCTATTTGAACCATATATTGGCTTAACATGGGCACAAGGCCTGAAATTTTGGTGGAGGAAGGGTTTGGTTGATTACATTGACAACCCCTCCCCCAGTACTTGACTGGTACTTATTTTATCAAACCCAAACAAATGAAAGGCATAATTGTCCTTGCCAGAATTTGAACTCAGTAAAGACAGACGAACTGCTACTAAGTATTTTGTCCAGCATGCTAACAATACTGCCAGCTCACCACCTTAAAGAAATTGAATCAGGATGAGAGAACAGTGTGTGTGTGTGTGTGTGTGTGTGTGTGTGTGTGTGTGTGTGTGTGTGTGTGTGTGTGTGTGTGTGTGTG
>JAOPUL010003032.1:34469165-34481272 GCA_027564515.1 Octopus rubescens | reverse complement strand
AATTCCTGAAGCAATAATAACACCACCAAGACACCTGATGAAGGCTGGAGAGGACATCAGCCGAAACGTTGTGTTAAAAACAATACAAGATGAGGACACATTTCTGTACAAGGTATATAATCTACATAATTCCTCGTCTCAAAAAATATACCACAACTCCTGTTATGTTTCCTGTTTTTATTGGTTTCTATTAAATCTCTTTGTTTCTCTCCTTTGGATATAAGTGCTACCAATGAGTGGGACTGGTAGTTCAGTCATCTATAACACTTCTACAAATATGTATCTGTCCACCAATATTCGAAATTGTTGGTATGAATACTAGTTGGAATGTGGTAGTGGAATAGCAGAAACGTTTTAGTGTCCAACTAAAGGAGGACAATCTTTCACTTCTTATCTCTGCCATCTGAGTTCAAATCTATCTGGGTCTGACTTTGTCTTTTATCTTCCTGAAATCATTCAAATAAATAGCTGTGATATAAAGGAATCAGTTTTGTTGACTGTAGCCCTTCATACAAATCTATGGCCTTCTGCTCAGTCTCAGACAAAATGCTTTCTGCTAATTCCTTTTGGTTCTTTACATTCTGAATTCAAATCCTGCAATTTTATGTTAGGAGAATTAGGAGGGAGGGGGGGGGGTAAAGTATAAGAGAAAAAGGCCAGAGTAGAACAAGTTTCTTGCTGTGGAGGAGCCAAATGACTTAATCACATTTTAGAAGAGAAGAGGGTGGCAATGATTGGATGGGGGTGGAAAGTGATTAAAAAAGTAGTGTCAGGGATGTAAACAATTATTATTCTTTTTAACTCAGGTTTTGTTGGAACTCCTGGAGTCTTGCATGTATCGCAGGCTTCGTGCCTGCAGCCTATGGTACCATACAATCTGTTCTTTTCAACTATCTAATACTTTCCTGATTATCCTGGCCATGCCAAGGAGGCAAATCTTTTGTAACAGTTCTACTGGGTACTCTGTTACGATTTCCTTTATATTCCTCTTGATGCCTTCTGATACTATCCCCAAGGCCCCAACAATATTTGGCACTATATTATTTACCTTCTTTATTTTCTATAACCGGGCTATTTTGTACTTAAGAGGATTGTATATTTCTATTTTTTCGCCTTCCTTCTTGACTATTTGTGGGTCAAAGGGGCACACACCATCAATTATATGGCACATGTGGTGCCCCTTGTCCACCACCACTAGGTCCGGTTTGTTATGTTCTAGAACATGATCTGTTTGGATTGGGAAATCTCACAGGATTTTGCAGTCTCCGACTCCACCACTCTCTGCAGTTTGTGCTCATACCACATCTTGCCTCTCTCTAGACCCCACTTTTCGCATAGTTTCCAATGTAGCAATTTCGCTACCTCATCGTGTCACCACAACTTGTAATGGTTTGGTGCAAGTCTAGGACATTCATTCACAATTTGGGCAATGATTTCATCCACTCTATTACATATGTGGCACAGTGGAGACACTTGCTCATTCCTATGGTTGACCCTCCAGTTTGTAGCCAAAGCTTGGTCTTGCGCTGCCAGTATTGTGCTTTCAGTCTCCTTTTTAAGTGTTCCTTTCTTCATCCAGTCCCACCTATGTTTTCCTTCAACTTCAGTTGTGGTTATATGGAATTGATTGTGTAGTCCCTTGTTGCGTAATGCTTCTTCCTGTCCTTTTTGTACTCCTTGTTTTGTTTTGCCCCTTTTTCTCTGCTTTCAATACGCTTTTATTCCTAGCAAGTTGTCCTTACTTTGGGATAAGTATCTCAGTAAGCTTCCGAGTTCGATACGTACACAGTCTTCTACACTTATCAGTCCTCTTCCTCCATTTGCCCTCTTCATGTATAGACAATCAGTGTCTGCATGTAGATGATGGGCTCCATGCATTGTGAGAAGCTTTCTTGTCTTCCTGTCATTATTATTATTATTGTAGAAGGCGGTAAGCTGGCAGAGTTGTTATCGCGCCGGGAGAAATGCTTAGTGACATTTCTTCCGACTTTACGTTCTGAGTTCAAATGCTGCCAGGGTCGACTTTGCCTTTCATCCTTTTGGAGTCAATAGAATAAGGACCAGTTGAGATTGAATTGACTATCCCCATCCCCAGTGGGCTTTTGTGCCCAGTATAGAAAGGATTATTATAAGGAAGTTTATACTTAGATAGATTTGTCAGTTACTATAATAATTGCATGTAACACATCTAGTTTAATTTGCTCAGAAATTCTGTTTATTTTGACAACAACATTGGGCATGTTTCCACTTCATTCCTAAATTGTTATTTGATAGCTTTATTGTGAGGAGTGTCAGAACTAGCATTAATTAGCCAGCCCCATAATTACATTAATTATGTAATTGCAGTTGGTCTTTAGTTTGTATTTGTACAAATAAAAGTAAAACAAAAATCCTGGATTTGATAATTGACAAAAAGCATTCATTAGAAGTCTTGTTGAAATGTTATAAAGTATTTTTACAATTGAAACATTTAAATTAACTAAAATTCACACAATTGGACTGTTTATTGAAAACAAAACAAAACAAAACAAAAAGAATATTTTAACAAAAATCTGAAGATTTTATCTTATCTTTTGATAAACAGATTAATTTTTTTGAGTGATATTTTGAAGAAATTGAAGTTATTAGATTATTTTTAATATGTGAAAGAAAAAAAAATCTTTTTGTGAATTGCAAACGACTAAATTATGGGATTTTATTCCAGAATTTATTTTAGTCTTTGTTTTTGCTCTAAATTCTATCATTTGATTAATTTCACTTCCCTTTTATAATATTTTTTCATATTTTATTAAGCATTTTAGTAATTGTCGAATAATTATTCCAAAATTTCTTTTTGGTATTTTGTTGAAGTTTAGTCATTGTTTTCTTTGGTATTTCTCGATCTTAGTCATGTTTTCTTTTGATACTTTGTTTGGATTAGGATTCTTCTTCAAAAGAATAATAATTTATGTTAATCAATTAGGTTTTATACTCTTTGGGATTAAAGAAAATAATTACCATAATTAGTTACATAATCTGGTTTATTTTTTTCATTAATTGATTATATATACATTCAACTGAAAATTAAGAAAAAGAAATAAAAAACATTTGGATGATAATAGATTCTTCAAAGACCTTGAAATAGCAACATCTGCCAGAATAAAGGGAATGGTATTTGCAAAGGTTAAAAGAAAACTTCACTATTTCTAAATTACAATTAACACAATGAGGTCGACTAAATAGTAAAGGAAAACCATTGGTAAAAAGCTCTTCCTGTTTAGAGAAGTATCAGAGCTTTTAAGTAGAAAATGAGGTCGATGCCAGCATAGAGAACGGACGTTAAATGATGACGATGATGATGAGGTCATTACAATAATAGAATGGTGTAAAGAATTAAACTATATCTGAAAACAAAGAGAAGTTTCAAGACATCAAGAAAAATAATACATAAATACAGCTATTCTGTAGTTCTATGTTTTTCATTATTATCATTGATAATAATAATGATTTCAAATTTTAGCACAAGACCAGCAATTTAGGGAGAGGGATAACCCCCAGTGGTCAACTGGTACTTTATTTTATTAACCCCGAAAGGATAAAAGGCAAATTTGACCTCAACAGTATTTGAACTCAGAACGTAAAAGACTTGAAGTAATTCTGCTAAGCATTTTGTCCAAAACACTAGCAATTCTGCCATTGCAATCAAAACAATGAATTGAATATTCTATGCCAAAAAAAGGCATCAATATGACCGAGAAATCTCATTTCTAAATGATGAGGGTGAATTATGTGAAGAAGGAATGACATGTCTCTATAAAGACAAATTAAGAAAATAAAATACTAAAAATGTTCAATTATTTAATATAGAGACGATATAATGAGAGTTTTCTAAAGTTTGTGTTTTCCTCATTGATTAACATACTAATATGTTTTGATAATAACTGTAGTAAAAATATTCCACTGAGAAATTGATAAGACTATAATAAGCCATGTATTAGCAATAATGTATTGATTACACTTTAATCTTTGTGAAATAATGAGAAAGTGGATTAGAATTAATGTTTAGTGTCTAATTTCATGGCATGTTATTCCTGAAATTCTTGGGGTAAGATTTTAAACATTTCTTTTCTTTTGTCTACATTTATTCATTTATTTACTTGAAAATTTCATTTTTTTTCTTTTCTGAATAAAAATCTTCTTATCATAAAAAGTTTTGAAATTTTCTTGGTGTAAAACTTCAAAACTGATTGAAGAATTTCCAGAATAATCTAATCACTTGAAAACTTTTAAATAATTTGAATAATCAGAACTTTGCTTGTTATGGCATTAAAGACAAACCTGTTCAGGTGTTAGCAGTTATGATTGTTGTGGAACTGCTAAAGAACAGGAAAATAGCAATACTTTTTTTGGAAGCAATCAGTAAACCAATGTTTCCACCTATGTTTTAATTAACTTGACATAGCCTTGTCGTTAAGAACAGTAAAACCTTTTTTACACCAAGGGCTTCTTCACACAACATTCGCATTAGGGAGTTGCTTTTTTGTTTGTACTTGTTTTTGGTGTTTTTATTGGTGTTAGTTTGTGGCCATACTAGAGCACCACCTTTAAGGGTTTTACTTGATTGTTTTGTACTATTTATCAATCTGCCTTGGTAACTGAGACTAAACACCACAAGGTATCTATTTGTTGGACCACGCATTGCCAACACATGCACACACATATATATATATAGCTCACATTTACACACACATACACACATGACCAGCTTCTGCATGATGTTGGTCTGGCAACTCATCAAACATTGGTCAGCTGAGACTATGGCAGACATCACTTGCCCAAGGTGCTGTGTAGTGGGATTGAACCAAGAATCACATGGTTGTGAAGTAAACTTCTTTAACTAGCCGTGTCTGCTGGTAAGTAGAGAGAGTTTGAAACAACAAAGGCTCTGGTTAAAAAGTGAAAAGAAATATTGTAAAGAATCTATAAAAGAGACTTGAATAACTGAAGATTGTATAAATGGTTTTAGAATAAGATTATTGAGATATAATTGATGTTATTTTAAGCAGATTGGGAAAGAAACTGGCTTCATTTGCTACAAAAAAATGTCATGACTATAATTTGTTGAGAAAGAGAGAGAGTTATTAAAGTGATAAAACCTCAATATTTGAATTCTATCAACTAAAAATTGAAATTTGACTCTAAATGTTTAAAGATAAAAAAAATATGAATGTTGTTATATGTAAATATTTCCCTAGAATTTATGAAAATCAAATCCACATAAACATTTTTTTTTTTGTGTTCCAATATCATCTGTTAAGCTGGATTTAGTATATTTTATTTTATTTATTTTTTCCCCTCCTAAGGATGGTCAAATGACCAATTGCCCTCCAATTACATCTGCCAAAGCTGTTCAAAAACAGGTAAATAGCCCAATTCTCATTGTATCAGTTGTTCGTGATTTGTTGCTTTTAATAAAGTTCTCTTTAATATCGCCAATAACATTCTCTCTTCTCAATAATTTAATCCTTGTAGCATTATTTTACAGAAACAAATCTATTTGGTTGTTTGTTTCTATTTTATACAATTCTTCCTTTTGAACATTTAAAAAATATTTTTGTTGTTTTATTTCCTTTTAAAAGCCAATCTCTAGTGTTCGGTTGTTGGCTTTAAAATAGTCTTTGTATATTTGAAAATATTTGTGAAAACAGAAAATAGATGAAACAAAGAAATAGATTATATTTCACTAATAAAAGTAAAATTTTACTTATAAAAAATTATTTCTGACTCAATTTGCAAAATGTTATTCTGTTACTTTTAATCTGCAATAAATGAAATACTAATCTGATTTCTGTAGGATTTCAAGTTAAAATATTAAAATTGTGAATTAGAATAAGATAGAATTTGATTCTCTTACTTTTCCACTGAATTCCTATAAACCATAATCAAAAGAAGTTTCAAAAATGTCTATAATAGAAACAACAGTTTGCAGGATTCCTCAGAATTTCATTTTCAAGTGATTTTCTTTGAATAAAAATAAAATGGTAAATATAATATACAGAATGAATGGATCTATTGTAGAGAATTTGTTTTGAGACAGCTGTCTTCAGTAGTAAAGATTGATGATGCTGTTACTTTCATCTGATTGTCTTCAGGAATCATATAAGAATCATTTTTCTTGGGTTGAATTTATTCTTAGGTTTTCAATCAATTTGTCTTGTTCTAATTGTAATTTAAATATAATTAGAATAATCATTGATCTCAGAAATAAACAACCAACAAACTGACTTGTCTAAGATTCAAGACAAACTTCTTCAAAGAAACCAATAACTTATGAATTAATTGGATTATGGAAGTCAGCAAATTTTTCCTTCTGAATTTAGTTAATCCAAGGTTGTGGGAGTTTGTTGATAAATATTAAGAAATTAAAAGATAATCTTTCTCCATCTGGAAATGAATCTACAGAAGCAATGCTTATGATAAAAAAGTTCCTTGTTTATAATAAACTTATAGTAACATTTTACTTAGGTAAACTGAGACCATTAATATTATTTTTTTCTCTTGAAAAAAAAAACACCCCCCCCCACTTCTTTTGACTAATCCCTGATCTATCTTCTCTGCTATTGCACAATAATATATTGCTTTTATAAATTTCCTTTGTAATGTTATATTGCAGAGATTTTATCCAATAACCAAATTAATTTCTTACAAACTCTGTCGCATGGCCATCTTGTTTTAATAATTTTCTGACCTTTAGCAAATAAAACTCTTATAATTTTTCTTTGAAACTATTTTAATTACTTCCTTCATTGATATTCTATCAATTCCTGGCATTGTTTTCTTTTCCAAATCGAATTCTTGTCTAAAAATCTCTTGTTACATTTCTTTCTTGTTTTGCTTTTATTAACCTGCTTCTTTTGTTAATCAGATTATTTGATCACTTTTTGCTTTATTATAAGAAGTGTTTCTCATTCAAATATTTATTTCACTTTTAAAATATGGAAAATAATATATGATGCTATATTTCTTGTTGTTATCTTCACAATACACTATTTTGATTGATTTGGGCAGATTTGTTGTGTAATTAGTTTATTGATGACATTGGATCAATGGAGTATGTGTGTATTGATTTTGTTTATTGTGCAAAAGACATAAAAGTGCTTGATTCACCTTAAATTTCAAAGTGTAGAGAGTCTCCTGTAAGTATTTCTGGTAACCAGGATTATAAATCCATGTCTTAGGATTTTATACAGTCTCATTGGCTTCACTCATTAAACACACACACTCACACTCTTAAAGCCCTTCCAATGATTTCAACCTATCAGAGTATTTCTTCTGTTATTCTCAAATGGTAAGCACCAAAGCAAATTTCTGTTCTTGTCAAATTTTCAATCTTTCTCTTTACTAATCTACAGAAATAGATTACATTGTGTATCATTTCTAAGAAAGGCAAACTCTGATGTAGCTAACTTTGAACTTTTTCTTCTCCAGCATCTTGAAGGTGATGGAGATAATCATAAGCACCCCCACCCCACCCCCTTTCTTATGGTTTTTATTAAATCAGATTTAGTGGGGACTTGCTTTAATTTGTTCACTAGATAAGCAAACAATGTAGACCACATCTAAAAGGAACATTGCTCATCTGATTGACAAAACTACAACCACTGACCTACAGATGTGTTGCCACCCCCACCCCCATCTACCCCTATTATAAACACCCCATCTACCCTTATTAGAAACACCCCATACTCCTCTGAACTTGTGACTTCATCATCTCCAAACACAGGAGACCTGACACAAACATTCTGGCATGAGAACTTCTTACTTAGTCACCTGCTGTGGGTTCCATTATTTTTAATATTGGAATTGTCTGATATTTTCCAGTTTTTAAGTATTTCTGAGATTTCTCAGTTCTCCGATGTCCAAACATAAATAGCACTACCTTAAATTCATTTCCTCATACCAAATGTCATGTTTAGAAAATCAATATTTTTCAAATTATTTATTAAATAGTTAGATAGATTAGAATTTTTAAAACATTTATTTTGCTTTGGTTTATAAAGATTAATATATAAAATATATTGTTTGTTTGTTTAAATATAATGTTTAATATAAGTAAACAACAATGATTGTATTGGTTTATAACAAGAGTTAAAAATTATTTACTAAATGATTTTAAACCGCCGACTATTCGGTAGAATTATGAATGAAATGTATTTCTTACTTTCTATATGAAAGATGGTTATATGCAATTGGATGAAGATGATGCATTAACAATGCTGATGAGAGAGAGAGAGAGAGAGAGAGAGAGACTCATAACTGATTTAGGAAGAATTTAGCTAAACTTCATTACTCACAAATGTTAGAGATTGCAGTTGAAACAACAGAAAAATATTTTTTAAAAAAGTAAGAAGACAATGAAATGTAGATTTGTCAATAACATTTTTAAATTGTTCTGAAAATCAAATTAAAAGTTGATTTAATAATTAAAACAGAATTATTATTAGAATCTAAAACCATCAAATCATCAAATAAATAGAATTTCCTTTGTAGATTTCTTGAAATATTTCTATAAAAAAAATAGTCAAAAGAAACTAATGTTTCATTACAAAGTTTGTAAAGTTTAGTTTTTATGAATTACGTTTTTAAAATTTTACAATTTTTATTTTGTAAAAATCTTTTCTTGTGAAAATAATTTCCAATATTTATAACAACTGAGTTTTATTGTTTAGAAAGATGCAGTTAACTTATAGGTATGTTTGTTAATAGGTTAAAGTTAGAATCTTAATGTGAAGTGAAAGCTAAAATCCTCTTTAGCCTACCCGTCTGCCTATCTTTGGCCCCTATTAGAAACTTCCTTCCATGCCACTTCTAACAAATCTTGTCTTTTTCTAAGACTCAGATCCTTTATACTTAAGCAATGTTAACCTTCAAAATAGCACCTATCCAAACTTAGTATTTCTACTTATGTACAAACATTTATCCAGAGTTAGAGAGTTATAAATCTCCAGGAAAAGACTCTTCTTAGATTTAACTTCCTGCCAACAATTCCCTAGTGATAGAAAAAGCAATCATTAATAATCCCACAATATCTTGAATCTGACTTTTACTATATGTGACCAAATTGGTTTGCTGCCCATAATAAATTGTCTACATTTAGTACTATTGCCTTATCTTCGATATCTCCATGGAAGGTACTCTCTTGTTTTTTAGGAAGGTCTTTGCAACCTTTTCTCAACACCTTTTGTCTCTCTTTAAATCCAATATTTTGTAAAGTTCTCTTATCAGCAGATTGAAATACCATTTTACTGATTCCATTTATGAAGATTTTTCTTTTTTCATTTCTTTTGTTGATGGAGATTTAAGACCCTGAAATGCAGTTATTATTTTGTTCCAAAATAAAGTACTGAATGAATTACTAATTGCTGGCTAATTAATACTTTAATGATTTAATTATTATAAATAGATTTCATTTATGATTTAATTATTGCATTTAATGTTTAGATAATTTACCATTTTTTGATTTGCCTCCTGTCATTTTTCTAGCCATTATTTCTTGACTAAACATAATTCTTTCTTTTTAGGATGGAGCCTTAAAGCAAACCCCTACCATCACCACTTTCAAGGCTGTCAATCGCCCTCCTTTGGCACGTTCTTGTACATTACCTACTGCTCAAGTTCCTCCTAGTGTTAATACAGAAATGAATAAGGAACCGGCATCTCTGAAAAACATCAAAAGACTTAGCTCTAATGATGAATTTCTTACCTTATCCAGGTAATTTACTTTAATTTTAAAACACCAAATTCAAAATGAGTTTGAGTCATTTTAAAGTAGAAAAAAAAAGTGTGTTTGAGTTTTTTCTGAGCAAATCGAATTAAGATGTTTTATTGATCCAAGTTCATTTTTCTCCCAACCCTTTTTACTGTGATTTTCTATTGATTTTCTATTGATTGTAGTTGATCCACCTTCACTAGATTCTAATGTTCTATATTCAAATACTTATAGCTCAAACACATTTGGTAATATTTGACTCAAGCATTTATAATATTTTATTAGACTTATCTCAAAGCCAAATAATTTCATGTTTTCTTTAAAATATTTATAAAATTTCTAATTCAATTGCTTTGCAGTGGATTCTTGTGTTTGAGAAGTTTGGTGAAATAGAATTTTTACAATTTCTCTTAACACAACATCTCTGCCCATTTATGTAAGAAAAGTTGCCCATTCATGTGTATCACTTGTCACATTGGGTGCCATCGTAACCTACTTGAATATGTCATTGCTTTAGATGTCATCCAGAATTGCCATTAAAAATGTAGGTTTGAAGCTATATTCCTCTATATAAGACTATATAAAACTACCTAACCGTATTTCACAACAATATTGATTATTGTGAGTCGATGTTTGGACATTTTTAACAAGAAATCTTCCTACTTATGAAGAAGTGACAAATTCAATGTTTCCAAGAACTTGTTTTTAAATGTTTCAAAGTACCAGGAACTGTAACATTTATTACAATTGACCTAACAGACTTGCTTATCACAGACAGTTAATATCTGTAAATAAAGTACAAAGTACTGGTTTGTTAGATACATATTACTAATCTACAGCTATTCTAAAGAAAAAGAAGCACTTTGATGATGCAATGTCAAGAAAATCTGCCAAGGGGCCCTGACTGATTATTTACTGTTGGTCAGGTTTTACAAATGGTGAATATTATCTAAGTTTACTGAGTTGATATTTTAAGTCATGTTTATAGTATATATCTTTATAATTTGAATACAACCTTACTATGAATCTTCCTTGTTTAACGTCATTAGAGTTTCATTAGAAAATATTGAGTTGAAGGAGAATAGAACCCATAAAAGTGTTTTGTAATATTCTTCTCCATCCCAATTAGTAACATTCTAGACTAGAGAATATATTTTGTTTCAGATTTTTATATTTGGAGTTTAAGATGACTTCTGGTTGTTGTCGGGTGGTTCTGCCACCCTTAATTCACTTTCTGTCCAATCTACTGACATTGAGCAAAATCCTCTTACACTTTGCTACTCTACCTCACACTCAGATGCCAATGGTGCCACCCCATAACCTTCTAAACACAAATTATTTTACACGACTCCACTAGATCCTATTAGGGTTGCATATTTGAACTGAGAACTCAGGAACAACATGCAATAGAGACTTGACAACTTAATCTCTCTTTCTCTCTCTCTCTCTCTCTCTCACTCCCCCTCATGCAAAAGCAGCAAAACACAGGCACCTTAAGGAAAGTCATTTACATCACTACATCTCCTCTACTCAGGAACAGTTCAATCTATTATGCCAGCATGGAAAACGGACGTTAAAGGATGATGATGATGTTTTGAAATTGTGGGCCTAAAAAGCTTTGATAACCTTTTGTGGAAACTTTGCTTTTCACAACCACCTTGAGGACCCCAAAATATTTCTGTTCTGAACGGCTCTTAACCATTAACAAAATGCATGTGTATTACACATTTCATGTTACTTGGACTTGTTGAGAAAATCCTTAACTTTCTTAATTAAGGAGAACTTAGGAAAGAAGAGATGTCTTTTGTAGCTTTCAAACCACTTTTGATTATTTTCACTCCAGTTTATCTAAAATCAACAGAATATTACATTTCTTCTCTTGAACAGTTTCATTTTCTTTACAAGATATAAAACCTTATTTTTCAGTGATCCTGAAAATAACACCATTGAAAATCATGGGGAAGGTGATGTTTCGACAGCCAAAGAATCTGTTAATAAAACTCCTGAAAAAGTAATGAGGAAGTCTTGGGCTCCATCGTCTAATTCTAGTTCTGCTGATGATGTCACATCAAATGGTATTGTTTCATCGTCACCTGTTGATGTAAGTAGTAATACCTGAATAACACCATTCACTCTATGATTCACTTGTTATATACAAATGATTATAGATGAATAATTTGAGTAAAACAGTCTTAAATGATATTTCCATCTTTTCACTAAGCCATTTGTTGGATTTATGACTTTGAATTGAACTTAAATATTTTGCTTCAGTTTATCCAAGGTGTGTGTGTGTGTGTGTGTGTGTGTGTGTGTGTGTGTGTGTGTGTGTGCGTGTGTGTGTGTGTGTGTTTGCATCGAT
>JAOPUL010003032.1:34339664-34350255 GCA_027564515.1 Octopus rubescens | reverse complement strand
CATATATATATAGATACACACTCATATATATATATATATATATATATACATACACACACACACATATATATATACACACACATATATATATACATACACACATATATATACATACATATATATATACTTACATACACACACACACACACACATATATATGTGTGTGTGTATATATCACAAACATGTATATGTGTATGTATGCATGCATATAAATATATATATATACATATATATGCATATACATAAGCAGAGATACACAAACATATATACATATCCATTCTCTTTCTCTGACACACACACACACACACACACACACACAAAGTAGCTTTCCAAATACATATATGAATCAATCATCATCATCATTATCCTCATCGTCACCATTATCATAACAGCTTTTTTAAAAGATTGGTTTCTAATTTTTGTAATATCAGAGGAGATTTTTAATAGTAAAAATCATTTGAGGAAAGAATGAAATTGGAAATAATAAGCGAAAGCAAAATAATCCAAGAAATCAACTGGAGATATAAATATATAATTTGTTTTTGCTACGTGTGTGTGTGTGTATAGACATATGTGAACTTAATCAGTTATTATATATATCTGCAAGCAATGCTAAGCTGAAATGTAGTGTCATTCTATGTGACTACTATGAACAATAATAAAAAGCCAGTCACCTAGAATTATATATATATATATATATATACATATATATATATATATAAATTTTATTGACTTAAAAAAGTACTGGATACAGACAAATACCGAAAGTTCTAGATAGCTTGTCAGTTTAATGACAAAACTTCTATAATATTTCTTTTATATTTTCAAAGGTTAATAAAAGGTACAAGTTCTTTCTTTGGTTGTTTTTTTTTTAATTAATTTTCATTTTGAGAGAGAGAGAGAGAGAGAGAGAGAGAGAGATATATTTGGGTAGGATTGTGGGAAGGGGTCTCTTTATTTTTCAGCTTTTTTTTTGTGATGATGAACATGCCTCTTGAAACAGTTTAAGAAAGGAAGGTGAGAAAACATTCTGGCCAAGAAATTGTGGGAAAGTCTGAGTAGTTGAAACAACAACAATAGCAACAACAACAAGCTTTGTTGTTGTTGTTGTTGTGATGGTGATGATGTCAGTTGCGGCTACTGTGCTTGGTAAAACTGTCCAGTTCAGACAACCTCAATCATCCTTATCATTGTCAGAGCGGACAACAGTAGGTAAGCCATCACAGTTAAACACATTGAGATATATATAGAATCTTAGCACTAGATGTAAGAAGGGAAGTAGAGAGCCATAACAAAAGGAGACGGAAACCTTAAATGCAGCAACGAAAGACAATGACAGGAAGAGAGTTAACCTGAACTTAGTCAGGAATTACTGCTACATTCAGGGATTCATCAGTCAGACTTGCTTACACGAGCTTGGCGAACTGTAAAAATAAAGAAAATAATTGCTGAAATATTATTTAAACAACAGAAACATTATTGTGGGATGAATAAAGCAATTGACCTTTAAAATAAATTGTTTACAAGATTTGATTCCTCTGAAATTATTATTGTTGAAATTATTATCAAACAATATATTCACATTTTTATTTATTTAATTGAATTTTATATAATAATTAGTGAAAAACAAGATCATTGATTACAAATTTCCAAACGCCCAGTTTCGATATTTCTCACAGCGACAAGAAATTATCTCTGAAAATTGGTATCAATTTCATTCAAGAAACACTGGTTTTTCAGTTTTCTTGCTGATATTTACATCCTTTGCTAATATACATTGATAAACACATGTTTACATAAAGGAATTGAGTATATTTAGTGTATATACACATACTTCTAAGAATAAGAGAACCCAATACAAAATGCTTACGTAGATCATTGTTTTTCTGGATTTTTTCCTGGACTCTGACTCTGGCATCAGGATACTCAAACCAAATTCCAAACCGAAGTAAAGTGTCATTAGCTTCAACAAGTTTAATAATTGCCACTTCTACTTTATTCCCGAGAAGTGATGGTTTCTATGGAAAAAAAGAACATTTTTTAACTTATGTTAGATAAATTATATATACCTCTTATATCAATCATTCACTACAAATTGAATAGAAAGTAAAGTAGCATGATTTTGACAGAGCATATTAATTTATATAAGATAGTAGTTGGGATAATTTCATATTAAATGAATATTGAACAAAAAATAACAAAAAATATAACAAGCCAATGGAATTTTTAGTAATTGCTGGATCTGCAAGAAATATCATTCAAATTCCCTCAAATTCCATCCTATCTTCTTAACTCATATCGGACAATGTAGTCTCAATTGAACAAAGAGATGGCATCATGAAGGCTACAAAGCCTTTTGATTATAGGTCTGCTCAATCAAGGCTGACATGGGGGTTAAACAACAACCAATGAAATGGAGGGGGGGGGAGAGAGTATGTGTGTGTTGATGTGTAAACATCAACACTGGTCATTTATTAATCATTAGAAGATTCCTTCCAGGCAGTCAATA
This sequence comes from Octopus rubescens, assembly GCA_027564515.1. Lineage (NCBI taxonomy): Eukaryota > Metazoa > Mollusca > Cephalopoda > Octopoda > Octopodidae > Octopus > Octopus rubescens. Next base: position 34,347,746 of record JAOPUL010003032.1, on the reverse strand, counting down.
TCTTCTTAAAGATATATTCTTTAGCTGCAATATGCTGATAACTGTTTACATACTTATTAAATTCTTTTGTATCTACTTCTGCTTTTAAAGACAAGCATAGTTATTTCTTTGATGTTATTGGACATCGTGAACTGCTTCTAGGAAGAAATATTTTTATATACAGTGGGCTGTCCATATATAGACACATCTCTAAATGAACAAATTGAACAATGAGCAATTTTAAAAAATAATATTTCTCATATCTTTTGCTAAAAACATAACCATGGATTGACAGAAGCAGTACAAAGGGAAACATACACACACGCACACACACACACATATATATCTATACAAATATATATTTATGTATTTGCTATTGATGGATGAACAAATAAAACATCATTTCATGCCTATATGTGGAGTTTGGTTAGGGTTTAGAATGAATTACCTCTATTTATATGTAATCCAATTATGCATGTAGGAAATAATTTGGTTAATGAACGACAGGGCTCTGGAAAGGAATTCTAGAGAGTTGATGTTGTAGAATAACTGCAAAGCTGATTAGATCTTGTCATTTTAATACTCAAGCAATTAGAGAAGACAGTTGATGGCAGAATTAACTTCAGAGTTTAGTTTCTAACAGTAGACCACAACTAATGCCAATTCCTTTCATTGAAGAACTTATTTCATTATTTAGCTTTAGCCACATGAGTCAGGCTATCTGTATAGAGGAGCTCTCATGAGCAGAATTTTGTACATTAACAAGAGTGCAATACAATATTTGATATAACAAAGTTTACACTATGAAAATCCCTTGATAACTAATATACTGTAAAAAAGTAATGCCATATATAACAAAGGTTAACAGTTTTCTCTTTGGACAGATATGTCCAATACATGCCAGAATGGAAAAAGTAGATGTCAAATGATAATCTAAGATGTGGTATCTATTCAAATAATAGCTGAGGACAGTAGTGACAATAACCCTATCACTGGTGAGCAGGTTCAAATTAAAATAACAGCTCAAGTGGTGTTTATACATTTCTGAAATATAGAAGAGACTAGAAAACATTAACTATAGAAATTTTCTATATAACACATAAACATGTTAAAATATTTGTTGAAAAATATTCATGTTCATGTTGTTGTTCATCATCATCATTTTTGTTATTTTAATGCAATTTCCAAATTGGTACGAGTTAAATATTTCTGATGTATAGCATATCCCAAATTGTTATAAATTGTCAGCCTGACAAGTGACCTCACCACTTCTTGCTTCAAGTACCTCTTCACTGTCAGCATAAGACACTTTCTATCCAACACTCATTATGTGTGCAATCAATCATTTCTCCTGTATATATTGATTGAATACTTTAATGCTCTGCAACCATGTCAAGAAAATCCATCTTCCATGCAAAATAACAATATACATTCCATAAGTCATTTCTCTCCAACCCCCACAGACCATCCAAATTCATTCAATACTCATAGTTTATTCCCATTCAGCATATCCCTACTCACACATACACTCTGTAAGTTTGGTTGCTATGAAGTGAAAAAATTCAAAGACCATAACCCAAAGTGTTTTCCACTCCCCACTCAATCCAATTTATCGACATTGAATAAAACTCTTCTAGACGACTTCTCTTACTGTTGTCATTGCAGCCATCTCCAGTAATAATTGAGGTAACAACTATATACCCCTATCTAGTGAAGCATCTCAACAGTTCACAGGTTTCTGCTCTGGCTGTATTTGTACAGCTATGAATAAACCCAGTCTCAGTCTATTTGCTAAAGATCCTACTTCACCTTTTAAGTACCCATTGTCTAGATTCAGTTCAGTTCATATCTACTCTTTTCCTGAATAGTAGATAAGACCATACCTCCAATGGCAGTGGGGAGATTGTACTAATTGGAAGAGCTGCCAAATAGCTATCTATATACTAAATTCTTCATTTGATTTGAAGGCAATCCTAATTTTCTTACAGCATCTTAATATTTTGTTTCCTGTTATATTTAGACTTCTCCTTCAGCAACTTTTCTGAAGCTATTACGAACAAGCTTATTTCTATAGAAATATTAGTACATTCTTACCTGGTTTTCTACTCTTAGCTCTTTTAAGGCTTTATGGCTATCAATGCCATTTAAAATTTCAACAATTGATTCTCCAGAAATGAAATTTGATTCAACATTTAAGATCTGCAATGTTTTGTTTTCTTTCAGGGCTTCTCCTAATGCCTGCAAAAAGAAAATATATAAATTAAGAAAACATTAGATAATTCTACATTGTATGTTTACAGTTTATCTCCCTCTAGCTAATATATTCTAATCATCTAAAAAAATTTACAGCATCTGGTTTTTAGAATTTGGTCTAAGGGAGGTAATTTCTAACCCGAGAAGATCTGTTGTTTCATTAAATATGTTCTTAAAATCATTAGTTTACTAACTTGTAATACTCTTATTTTAATACATAAAAGTGAAACATGATGGTAAATAGACGTGAAATATATTCTAAAGATATTATTATTATTATTATTGCTGTTGTTGTAGTTGAAAAATACACAATGTTTGAAGTAACATATTTACTTAAAAGGAAGAATAACAGAAAATGAAACAATCATTAAAAGTAAAAGAATTAAACCTGGCTTTAAATTATTACATTTGATTATTTCTTCATAATTTTGGCATTTTATCCACTGATAGAGGAAAAGCAGATTAACGGGACTAAAGTTAAAAATTATCAAAAACCAGTTAATGTAGTCACCCAGCAACCAATACTTATGAAATGTTAAGTCCTGCTTAATGAACCTGATATTCTTTTTCTTAAATTAATTTTTGCCTCTCTTCTTTTCAATGTTGAAAAAATAAGTACCAACCAAGTACTGGAATCGATATAAATGATTTCACTCTTGAAGGTAGTGCCAGAGCAGTCACTTGCAATATTTTGAAACCAGTAAACTCAAATGATATTCAACAGACATTAGCAATTTTGATACACAACAAAATAATCAAAGATCTATCTTTCCATTGGATAAGATTTAAAAATTATTAATTCAACTTTTAATATTTTTTATATGCAGCTGATGGGTGCCCAAGAGTCCAAATGATGTCATCTGTACTTGGAGGTATTCAAAAATGTTGGATAGACTAGATTAACTTGTAATATATCTTAACATTAACATTAGGCTGACAACACACTGAGATGGATGGAGAAATGGAATGTAACATCGACTTGATTGTTATATTATCTCTATCCAATACTAAAAGGAAAAGCAATCTAAAGAAAATATAAGACACACTTCTATACAAAATGCAATGCTTGTGTTAAGAATTCAGAGTCTAGAATGTGTTGTCCATTCTTTTATTACATTTGTCATTGCCTTGAAAAAGTAAAAAACTGTTCATTTAGTATTTGCTGAAGAATAATATTGAAAAATAAGAAAAAAATTCACCTTAGCTACAAAATCTGTAGCATCCACACTAGCCATTTCTAAAATTTCTAGATGTGTGTTTGTCTTCAGTGTTCCAACTATTTCTATCAATTTTTCTTTTGGGATGCCCTGGAAAAGATTATTTTTTAAATCTCATAATGAATAACATGTAATTAAAAGAAATAATTATTGCTGCATATTTGAAGTTTCAAAAACGGCATTGATACAGAATTATTTAATGAAAAACTTGAATTGGCTTATACAAATAAAATTTAGATTTTAGAAAACAATTTTTATTAAGAATATAAAAGGAAATACACATTGTAAATAAATACTGTTTATAAAGTAGTGTTACCTTAATGTTGTTAAGATTAAGATGCTTCAATTTTGGATCATTATCCTTCAGTCTTTTTAAACTTTCCCCATAGTCAGTCGTATTAGGAGCCATTTCTTCGAAAACTCTTAAATCCTCAGCCTTGGCAACACCTTAATTTAAAAAAAGATGATAAATCAACATAAACATTAGAATTTTGTTACCTAATTCTATGTAATAGCAACTTTATATGAAACTTAGAAACATTGATATAGATTTGTTTTAAATATTTAGAAATGCAAGGTTTAGATTAGAAAAATGTTAAAAAGAGCTCATAAAAGAACCCCGACTGGATTACATTAAATTTAATAGCAACCTTTAGTAGTAAGTCTCATTGTATGTGCTAATTATCATTATTATATAACAAAGAAATTAATGAAATAGTTTGTATGGATGTCATTCATGAGAGTATATGGACATGAAATACATTCTAAAGAGAAAGATATCATTAATCAATTAGGACAAAGACAGAGAGGCTAACATTATTTTGTGGTGGTGGATCTGATCAACCCATTACTTAACAGATATTTATTTTATTGATCTTGGAAGGAGAAAAAGCAAAAATGACTTCATCAGGTTTTTAACTCAAACATAAATGTGCATAAGTAAATACTGCAAGAATTTTACTCTGTCAATCTAATATTTAAGGCCATTACTATTAATAATAGTCCATATTGTAAAAATACTGCTGTTATATGGGATTAATGGGGTTATAGTAGAAATATGAACATATTGTTCTGAATAAACTCCTCTCTATACTTTTGTGTGTGTGTGTGTGTGTGTATGCCTATATGCATGCCTGTATACGTGTATATATGTAGATAGATAAGTTATCTGACTGAGCAGTCAATAGTAATCAGTGAAGAAGACAAAAAAACCTTCACACGTTGATGAGACAGATAACCTCCTTAACTTGCAACAATTCAAGGAACTATTTTCATATCAGCTTTATTGAACATTCAGTTATTTCTTTGTTATAGAAATGTTCCTTATTTATATCAAAGGCTATTTACTGAGGCTATTTTAAAGCTGTCACCAATGGTTTTATCAAAGCAAATGGTGTAAGGAGGATTAAAGGAGAAAGAAAGAGGGTATGAATAATGTGACACCTACAAAAAAAAAAAAAAAAAAAGCTGGAAAATGCTGAATAAACAAAGATTATATATATCTCTGCATAAAAAAAATACCTGAACCCAGACTAAAATGTTTGCTGACATGTTTGCTGTATAATTAAGAAGTTCACTTCTGGACCATGTGACTTTCTTCCAAGTTGTGACACCCTTGACCAAGTGACTTCTACTACAGCCCTAGGCTGGTGCCTTGTGAACATTTTGTAGACAGAAACTGAAAGAAGCTTGTTGTATGTATGTGTGTCTGACTGTGTATGTCTAAATGTTTACAGGTGACATTTCCATTTGAAGTTGGACTGCAACAAGTGATGTTTGTTGACATTTCTTGTCAACAAATATCCATTAGCTCTGCATTCTTGAATTCCCCTGGAATCAAAAATTCCTTATTTGAAAAACAAACAAGGAAGAGTATCTGATTGTAAAAATCCTGCCTCAAATACTTCCCTCTTCTAATCTCTACTAGTATGGGAAACAGACATTAAAGGAACGAATAAACTTTGTCTTGATATCATAAGTTCAATACACTTTGTCAATGTGAGCAATGCACTGAAGAATTAATACAAATAAGAATCATTAAAGAAATGTACCAGACACCCCATAGATTAAGGATACTAGAACAACTGCATTTAGGAAATATGTCACTTGATGCAGATGTAAACCTTACACAATAAGAGAGGATATTGTGCTTTGACAGTCAGCATTTCTCATCAAGTAGAACTTAAAATTGCCTATGTTTAACATGTAACCAATTTGTAACTAAGTTTCCAAAATGTAAATTTTGTGGATATAAACACAAGTTTATTAAATGGAAATGTTCTGCATTCAGAAATATATTTAAAAAGAGAAAATAAAAAAAATGTTTAAACTGAGGAAACTATTATTTAAAAGAGACAGCAAGTATGTGAAAACAGTGTTACTTACCAGCAAATCCACCAACAATTTCTTTGTCTTCTATGGATGCATTATACTGAACTTGATTCAACATTCCATGGAATCCAAGGACAGCTGTAATGAAAATAAATTTCATACAACGTTAGTATAAATTAAAATTTATAGAATTGTGTCTTTTTTTTTTATTTCTTCAACATAATTATTTAATGGTTTAAAAGAAGAAAAAAAAAGAAATATCAAATCATCTAATATTATAATGCAAACCATACATAAGTGGATATCTTACCTGCTAAATCTACCAGTTCTTCTTCAGTAGCTTTAGATAAAATGTCATCCCATTCAGTCTGAACTTCCTCATCTACAATATTTTCAATCTTGGGTGGCTCTTTAGGAATATAGACTTTACCTGTTAAAGAGAGTGAAATGAAAGAGCATTCATAACATTTTCTAAATGGGAAAGAAAAAAAAAAAATCCTGAGCAAATGTGAAAATGTAACAACATATCTTGTAGTGCAACATGCAAAGATTAAGTCCAACACCCTACTTGAAAAACAAGTAAGGGTTGGCATCAGAAAAGGCATCTAGATATAGAATAATATCTCAGAAAGTTTCATTCAACCCATACCCGTCTAGAAAAGAAGCAAATGTAAAAATGATGATTATTTGTTATTGACAATTATCAATTTGTATAAAGCATCTGGTTTCATCATACACCTATACCAGCCAAGCCTTTTCATAATTAACATACCATATTTTAAAAGTTTGTTTAATATGTTCACGTGGACTTACTCTATCCTGTATACTCAGACAGTACATCAAATAAGTTAAATTCATTTTTTTCCTCTGCATCTTCTCAAAATTCTTTTTTAACTTTATCTATTGTTGATACTGAATTTTTTTATCATCAATAAGTGCAGAGGTTTTCTAAATTATTTTAAGCATTAGAAGCTCTAACTTTTCAACAACAAGGCACAACTGGCTGAAATTGCACATTATATCTCATCATTTCAAGTGATTAACTCTGTCAACAGCCCATATTTTTGACAGATATTTTTCTAACCAATTATTTCAAAATGCAAAGAGAAACTTTAGTTGATTCCTTCATGACAATAAATAGATGACAACCTTTTTTCTCTCCAGTGAAAGGTTTTGCTTCTTCCCAGTCCTTCTCCTCTTTGGCTTTCTTTTCAAGGAATGCTAATAATTTCTTTCTGTTCAGAGGTCCAGTAGGAAGCTTTGAGGTTTGATCTCTGCATCTCTGGGATGGCGGGAGTAAGGAATTCTGGAATATAAAAAAAATTAAATTAAAGTGAGTTAAATTACATTATTGTAATTATAATCATCATCATCATTTTTGGTTTGCTTTCTACAACTGGAGAAATCTAGCATTACTTAATCTAGCATTAGTTGACTCAAAGCAAATTTTAAACAAAAACAAAAAAATGTTCTTGCAGACCAAATAATTGCTAATAATAGATGTGGAAAAGTTTAGAGTTCAACATCGTTCCTAACACTAATCATTCAAGTGGAAAATGAAATTTTTTTTTTTAAATGAATATTTTTTTAGATAAGTAATATGTTGGAGAAAAAAAGAAATAGTATGTTCTTTCCTAAGCATATAATACAATGCCTACAACAAACAGCTTGGCATTTATGAATAATGAACCAGTACCCTAATTATTCAGATGCCTTAAAACAATACCAGCCCCAATATACTATCATTATTAATTTATTTGAATGGTATGGATTGGATAAGTCTGTATTACAGAAAATGTTATCTGTAACACAACATCTGTAAACAAAGTAGAAGCCATCTAAAATGTTTTATCATCCTCTTTATCTCATCTGTGAAAATCATTATTCTCAGGTAGGGGTTTAACTATCTCTGAGGAACTTCTATTACTTGATATCACCCAGTATATATCATATATTCATCCTCACCAACAAAATAACCTATTACATTTATGTATCATGTATTCACAGTTCATGTGCAGTCTTGTATTCTTGTAGTCAGTGTTTGAGCTCAGATGAATTCGGGTCAATTCATAGAACCCACTCCATTCCTTCCCATGGCAGCTTGGTGAGAAGGATCTTCACAAACTATGTACGTGGTCCAGTCAATGATGGAGTTGCCTTCGATCTTTTGGTATTGGGTGAGACCAGGGATGTGAGACTAGGCCCACCAGGTATCAGTCGAGAGCCTGTATGGCAAGAGGTCATGTTTCTAAGACTTATTGGGAGGGAGTTGAAAATTTTCGGCCCTCTTATGGCAAAAGAG
>JAOPUL010003032.1:34296845-34309557 GCA_027564515.1 Octopus rubescens | reverse complement strand
TTAAGGGACAACCGAGAAACCCCACACATCCTGGTTACCCCGACCGCCAGGGGCACCTCAGCTGGTGCCTCTCTCCTCAAGTCTTCCGGTTTAGAAGCGATAATTCAGGGTAGGCCCATTCACACAGGCTATCCTCGCCACATTCACCCACCTTTCAACAAAATCACTAGGGGGGGGGTACTTCCCTCTCCACCCTCCCTTTCCTTTTCAAGTGGAATTTTAAAAAGTTGATGAGGGCTTGGCCGAAGAGGAAGGTATATGTCTTCAGTCCTCTTAATCTTGTTCACTTCACTACCTCCTTGGCCATAGCCACCAGAAAGAGGAAAACTGCCTTTCCTTCCCGTCCAGAGGAAGGCGGCAGGGCGATCTCCAAAATGGACTCGGATTGTAGCCGGATCCGTCATACACGTGTCAACAGCTATTCGACGAAGCTCCACAAGTTAGCAATACCCGGACACTGGACGAATGCATGCAGCATGGTTTCGTCACCCTGCGCACACCTCGGACAGTTCGTCTGTCAGCACTTCCGTGTCTGTAGAGATTGTCTCGAACCGGCAAAGCTCCCCGGTAGCACTGCCAGGCTATGGATTTCTGGAAGTATCCATAGGCCCGAAAGTCCTCCGGAATAGACCAGTTAATTGATCCCTCCCGACGCCCAGATTTTCTCCGAGAACGTCGTCGCTCTTGCCCTCTACTAACCCCTATAGAACTCAATTGGGGAACTTCCACCAACCGCATTGCACGATTGGAAGAGGGCTGTGACCATTAAGGAAACGCTGGAGATGGCGCGACCTTAACGCATGTCGACGCATCATTAGCCACGGCATGCCCACTCCTCCACTCAGCGGCTCTTGGCAGCAGATGGAATGTCTGAGGAGTGGAACACGTCGCTACCACAGAAAGCGGAAGAGCAAGCGCTCCAACAACGTCAGCTACGAAGCAGGGCAATGGACGACGGTCAGGCGATAGTAGATGATGGAAGCGATGTACGCATTCGCCACCTCAACCCGACCTTTCATGGACAACTTCCTCTCTGCCCGTTTCTGAATGAGACTTGCTACCCTGCTGGTCACACCCTCCCCCAGTTCTTGACCACCTGGATGTCTGAACCGAACCAGACCCCAAGCAATTTAACCGCCCCACAACGCTGTCGGTTGACATGGACCTGCCTCTCCAGATGCCGAGCTGCAAGCCCACCGACTTGTCCCGATTAATCCTTGCTCCTGTCACCGCTTCGCACTCCCTTAAAGTAGTACTGACCACCTCGATTTCCGAGCTGTCAGTTACTATTACAGTAACGTCATCCGCATAAGCCGACACGTTCAGGCGGGATGCCCCTCGAAATATCCAACTTCCTTAGTAATGGCTCAAGAGCAAGCACGTACAGAAGAGGCGAGTGTGGGCATCCTTGACGAACCGAACGAGCGATGCTAAACGATTCCGATAGGTGGCCAGTTACTTTGACCACCGATCCAGCCTCTGAAGACGGGACCGAAACCGGCCGCCGCGAGGACAGCCTCCAAAATCTTTTGATTGATCTAAGTTGATCAGGGCCCCACCCATGCCTTGTTCCTTCCCTACCCACTCTACGATGTAGCGCGTGAGGTTGAGGTTGTCGTGGATAGATCTTTTCGAGATAGCGCATGTCTGCGCATCACCGACCAGCTTATCGACGACAAGCGCCAACCTCTTAGATAACACATTGGCCAAAATCTTGTAATCTGCTTTCAGCAGAATTATGGGCATAAAATTGTCAATTACGCCCCCCTTGTTCGGGTCCTTCCTTAGCAGCGCCACCACTCCACGGCTCACAACACTGGGTATTCTCCACTTCTGCTGCCAGTTGTGGTAGACGTCTGTCAAGAGATCACTAAACAAGTCTGGCATATAGAGATAAAGCTCGAAAGGCAGACCAACCATCCCCGGAGATTTCTCCCTTGCGCCGCCTGCCATCGCGTCTCGTATGTCTTCAGTTGTTATCGGTATTTCGCAGAATTCCGCTTCTCTGGACGAGAGGCGCGGCATACTGCCGAGGTAGTAGGTGAAATCCACCCTCGTTCCCGACACACCGCGCGCTCCGGACAGTTCGACGAAGTGCCGCTGAAATTCCGAACACATCTGCATAGATTCGTGTAGCATGCACCCGTCTCGGCCGGTCAAAGGCCGTTTTGTGGCTTTGTTGCCCCGTCGCACCTCTGCTACCCGTCCCATCGAACGACTTTCGTCCTCTCATGTCTCAGCGCACGCGTCCTAGCTCTGACAAGGCAGCCCTCGTGCTTGGCATTAAAGAATTGATCGAGGGTCAATCTTGCCGCCAGTACGTCAGTCGCTATGCCTTTTCTTAAGAGCCTCTTCTAGCTTCTTGACTAGGTTTCCCCTCTATCCTAGATTCCTCTAAAGCTATTTCCTCGCTAAACTCTACCGCCTCTACTCTGCTAGCCCTTTTCAGGGCTACCCACCATCGGTTATTGACGATTGCACACGACAAACTCCGACGGACTAACTTGCTAACTCGTTTTCTGAATTCTTGACGCACAGGGAAAGACGCGTTCAACTTCCAGTATCCAGTACACTGCCTATGGGTCATATCTAGGTCGACCGAGCAGATCACAAATTTATGGTCTGTGTAGCTGGCGATTTCGAAAAGTGGACAACCTATGCTACTTCTGTCTACTGGCCTACAGAATATTCTATCTAGATACGATCTGGAAGACCCGGTGTTGTTTGCCCATGTCCACGTTGGTGCATCCGGGAAGTCCAGTCGGTACTGCCTGCCAGTTGGAAGCGGCTGAGCAGGTTTGTGAGGCTTTTACAACCCCCTTTCCTATCGGCTATCCCCACCCTGCCCAGGTCTGCGTCCAAAGTAGCGTTCCAATCGCCCACTAGAACTGAAGAGCGAGACTTCCCAAGGTAAACCTCCAAACGTCTGAAGAAGTCTGGCTGTCCCGCATCTGTTGGGGCGTACACATCGACTAGTCTAAAAGCACCACCTTCGCTAGTGCTCACCTCCAGGAACCAACTTACCTTCCGGTTCAGGAAGACCGTCCGTACCTCAAGATCCAGGACTCTCCTAAACAGCACTGTTACCCCGCCTCCCATTCCACGCCGACTGAGAGATGTGTATATCTCAAAATCATCCAAGATGAGGGTTAGATCGCGTGTGTCGGAAATCCTGGTTAAGGTCGTTGAACAAGCGACCCTATTTCCAGGGCGACCCCAGGCCATGAATATTATACAATCTACTTTAATTATCACCATACCGGTCAGAGTTGAGAGAAAGCAAAAGTTCCTTACCCTGCCGGTGCTGTTGGCTGTCGGATGGCCCGCACTCCGGATCTGGTTTGGGTTTCTCTGGGATCCCCTTTAAAAGTCTATTAGTGGATTTTACATTAAGGGTTCCCACATATTGGGGGAAGACCTCCCTAATGTTTTTATACGTTGTTAGTGGCATACACACTAACAACAGTACTTTGAGTGTCTTAATATCGGGAATTTCTTCCCCTCTCTTAATCTCTTAATCTCTTTATTTCGAGCTATGGGGGCCATCAAATCTTTGTTGGCCATCCTCATAGCAAAAAACTGGTAATCTCTGACGTTGTCAGTTCTTCTGAAAGCTTTCTTTTAGGGGCGGGGCGGGGTTGTGATGGTGTTGGTAGTAGTGGCTTTTGTTGCGTTGATGGTTCTGGAACTGGTGGGGCTGGTGTTGTTGTCTGTATGACTGTATTTGTTGCATTTTCTGTGTTGTCCGATGGGTGCGTTGATGTGAGAACGGCTGTTTACCCCTGTGCCTTCAATTTAGTTTTTGGGGCTTTTTTGGTTCATCCTCATCTTCGCTATGAGAAGATTCTGTGGAATCCGCCCCCGATGAGAATGTGTAGGTGTTTGTCATTGTGTGAGCGTCTATGTGTGAGTGTGTGTTTGAGAGATGGGGAGATGAAGAGCTGGTTTGAGAGGTGCTCTGTGTGGGTCTTTCCCTTGTTTTTTCTTGCTGTTGGTGGTGATGGAGTTGCTGGAATTGCTGGAGCTGTAGTTGTCTCAGCTATTTCCATTGAATTTGTGTCTGGCGTTCTAGCTGGTTTCGCAGCCACTGGTGTAGTTGTTGGTGCTGCTGCTGTTGGTCCAGGTATCAGCAACGTTGGTGTTCCGGCTGCAAGTGTGGCATATTATTTTTGAGGTTGCTGTTGTTGAGGGTGTGGTGTAGTCAGAGGGAGTAACTTCGTGCCTTTTATTGGGGGGTGGCGCCTGACCTCTAAGAGTGTCTCCGGTTCTTCCAAAACGACGCACGCCACAACACACCAGACATTCACACCAGGCGGAACACTGATACCCTTAGTCTTGCCGTTATTCTAGAGAGGTACGTTGGATGCAGGATAAACTCCTCACTCTAACAAGGCGACACTGGGTGCTTTTGTTATTGTTATTTTTGGCGTCTTTAGACTCCTAGCTGGTTTTGTTATTGTTCATATCTTCTGCGTTGGTTTTGTCTTTCACCGTGTCCCTATTATTTTTTGTTTCCCAACTGTTTGTTGTTGTAGTGGCTGGGGTGTTGGTGCGAGTGGAGTTGTTGCTGTTGCGATATGCCTGTCCAAACAGATAAAGAAATAAAAGCCAATCGCCAACACATAATAATCAAGGATTGGAAAAAAAAACATCTGCTTGCTCACAGACATTGCTATCTCCTCTGACTAGAATACTGCCAAAAAAAAAATAGAGAAATTGTCAAAGTACAAAGACCTCAAAATTGAACTGTTCAAGATGTGGGGCATGAAGGTGAAAACAATACCAGTAATAATTGGACACTAGGTATGATAAATAAAAGCATATTCAAAGAAATGTAGAAGCTATACATGGACCCCCAACACTAGACTCTATCCCCAAAATAGCCCTGCTGCGAACGGACCACATTCTACGCAAGATACTATCAATTCAATAATACAAACCAAGCAAAACAATCCTCAAATACAAGGCACACTCCATACAGTAAATATCCAACAAATTAAACAACCACCACAACGTGTAGCCTACAAGCCCGATACTCAACAGAAGAACACAACTTGCAATAGAGACACAACACACAATACAAACACTAATACAACAAAATGCTGCAACCAGACCCCATAAAAAAACTGACGCGATATAGAACCGTGAAGACTTTGCACTCCCCCAACAACAAAAAAGAACACACAATGCTGCACACACCCCAGAAATACGGAGGTGTAGCAGGTGATGCAGTAGAAATCTGCCTGAAACTACTAAATGATGATCAATAATAATAATAATCATTTCTACACCAGGCACGAAGGCCTGAAATTTTGGGGGAGTGGAGTAATCGATTTTATCGACCCCAGTTCGTAACTGGTACTCACGCGGAAGGATGAAAGGCAAAGTCCACCCCGGCGGCATTTGAACTCCGATAGTAAAGTCGGAAGAAATTCCGCTAAGCATTTTTCCCTGCGTGCTAACGACTCTGCCAGCTCGCCGCCTTTAATAATAATAATAATAATAATAATAATAATAATAACCCTCTTATATTAGGATTATTATTATTGGACGAGAATTTATACAGCAGAGCATGGAAAGTTGGAAGATTGAATTAACGTTATGTGGTAAAACGCTTGGAGAGGTCACAATCAAGAGGGGAATTTTTCAGGTTGATAGCCTATCACCACTTCTGTTTGTCATGTGCATGATTCCATTGTCTATTCTACTGAGAAAGACTGACCTTGGTTACGTGCGGGGAAGACGAAGCCTTAAAATCAACCATTTGTTATTTATGGATGACTTGAAGTTGTTTGGGAAGAACCAGGTGCAGGTAGACTCATTGATCAAAATAGTATAGTATAGATCAGTGAGCACATAGGAATGGAGTTCGGGATAAAAACATGTGGAGTCTTAATACTGGTATCGTAGAAACAGTGTCGTGCACCAACAAAGAAGAGTTTAAAGAAAAAAAAAGTTGAAAAGAAGTCTACAAGATGGAAAGACAAGGTGATGCATGGACAATTCCTAAGAAGAATGGACAAAGAGTCTAATGCTGGAAAGATCGACAAGCATAAAACATGGGCCTGAAAGAGTGAGTGAGATTTGATGGAAGGAGCGGAATCTCTTATCTGTGCTGCCCAGGAGCAGGCATTAAGGACAAACTACGTAAAATTCCATATTAACAAAACGATCGTATCACCACTGTGCATAATGTGTAGGAAGGTCGGAGAAACCACAATCCACATTGCATGTGAAAGTAGCTCTCTGGTACAGCGGGAGTACAAGAGACGACATGACAATGTTGCTCGAATTCTACATTGGTCTTTATGTGGGAAATACACCTTGGAACGAGCTGACAAGTGGTATGAACACCATTCACCAGCTGTAATGGAAAACGATATGCTTAAATTGCTACGGGACCTCAGTGTGCAACGTGACAACGTGTTTGAAGCAAGAAAACCTGATTTGATCCTGATTGGGAAAAAAAAAGACATTCCTGGATTATTGAAATCGCTGTCGCAGGAGATATCTGCGTGCAGAGAAAGAGGACAAAGTAGATAAATACCAAGATTTAAAGCAGGAGATAGCACGTTTGTGGAAGCTGAGGAAAGTGAAGGTTATACCCGTTGTGATAGGGGCACTTGGAACAGTGACAACCATATTTCAGAAATGGCTTGGCAAACTGGGACTCACTATCAAGGCTGAGATACTCCAGAAAACAGCACTACTTGGAACAACCAGGATTTTGAGAAGAGTTATGTCAATGGAATTCGAATGAGAAAAATGACAGGTCCTATGGTCATTAGTTATGATCAACTCCTGATCAAAGGATATCGACACACAATCAGTCTGAGAAATGTTATAATAATAAAAATAATTTTAAAAAAAAGAAAAGACCTGCATGATAATTGACATAGCATGTCCCAGTGACAACAGGGTCAAAGAGAAAGAAGAAAAGTTGAACAACTATGACAATTTGAAGTGGGAAATACACAAGTTGTGGACAATGAAGAGAGTGGATGTGATACCAGTAGTAACTGACACACTTGGAAGTATCAGCACTCAACTACCAATGTGGCTCAAAAAGATTGGTACAAATGTAAAGATAGAACACTTACAAAAATCATCATTGCTTGGAACTGATAGAGTTCTCTACAGGGTTCTTGAAGCATGATCAGTAAACGAGTGTCACCTTAGTCTGCTGACACTTTCCATCATACCCAGCAAAATAAGCTGAGAGTTTTCATTAAAAATTTTTTTTAAATAGTAATAATGGTTTCAAATTTTGACACAAGGCCATCAGTTTTGGGAGAGGGAGTAAATCACATCAACTCCAGTGCTCAACTGATACTTATTTTATCAACTTCAAAAGGATGAAAGTAAAGTCAACCTCGGCGGAATTTGAACTCAGAATGTAAAACTGGATGAAAAACCCGTTAAGCACTTTCTTTTGTATGTTAATAATTCTACCTTGTTGTTGTTGTTGATGATGATGAAAATCCTTGCTAATTACATCCATATGAAAGGTAGTAAATCATTTTAGAACTTGAATTAAATTTCAAACAAGCAAAATCTAAATCTAAAGCAACAGCAACATTAAACATCCTAACAGCACAGATTAACAGCTATGAAGATGGGTTCTTACAAGCAATATTCTTGCAAACTGAATTTCCCAAATATTAAAAAAAACAAAAAAAACTGATTCTGACCTAAATAAACAAATGTAGACTGAATGAGGCAATGGGGCAACAGAAATAATACTTGCATACAAAAAGAGGCCATCACAATGAGGCAGAGAGGATTATCTATAATTTCTCTAAGGTGATAAATATGATTCATATATGTGGTATATTTGCTGGAACAATAACCTACACTATATTAGGATATCCAGATTTAGTTCTCACCACCAAATATACCTTGACATACAACATAGCAAAGTTGCTTTATGCATGTCTGACAACTCAAGTTTGACTTTTAAATGAAAAAGCTGTGATATACATATCAGTCTCCACTTGTCTTAGAAAAGTTACTTTGGAACTTTGTATATAGACAGACATAATTTTCCATGACAAAAATGACAAGAGTGTATTAATAATCAACTGGCCAGAGGTGAATTAAAGGCAGAAATGTATCCCTCATCCTGTTTGTAATTAATGCAAATGGAATGATATACAACCACATCAGTAAAGACATCAATAGATTATGTATGAGGAGAGACATTGCAGCAACAGTTATTTCAGAAAACAGTTAATACTAGGATCTGTAAATGTTAAGAGTATTCTCACAAAGTATTTGTTAATCTTGAAGATTTTTACGCATAAGTTTCCAAAATATACCTGTTTTTTTTTATGTAAGAAAGGAAACTTGATATGTCTACTTCCCAAATCATTAAATAATAGAGATGAAATGGTTGATTAGTCACACTAGTATCAGGGGTTTCATCATATTATCCTATCATAGATTACAGATACAGCAGGCCTATATGGAAAGGTGTGTAGAAAATATGAAGGAACAATTGACAACCTTATGTTCAAACAACAGAATATATCAACTAATACAACAAAGTATCAGTATTTCTGCATTGAAACATTTTCAGAAACATAAGATAAAATCAACAGAGAAATGGTATCTAACCACTAAAAATTGAAATGGTCACTCTTTCATAGAATACACCCATCAAAGCAATTGATGCCAACAACATCCTTATGAAATATGAAACAAAACAAAAGAAAAAAAGCTTTTTACTGACATGGCCTTATCATTAGCGAGATACAACTCAGTGAAAATAGATTTACTAGAAACAGAAATGAGCAAATATGTGAATAACGAGATAATTATTACCATTGGTTATATGTGTATTAGAACTTGTCAGAAGAGGAGAGAGAGACAAGTAGTGAAAACATGGCACCCCAAAAAATCTTTCAAAATTTGCCTTTATATTTCTAAGGGTAATAAATAGAAATACATACTCTTAGCACCATACAACCCATTTATATGAGATTCTGCATAAAGTACAAACAGTACCGTTAACAACAACAACAATTGTTACTAATTTAGGCACAAAGCCAGCAATTTTAAAAGGAAGAGGTCAGTCAATTATATGAGTATTAGTACTTGATTGGTATTTTATTTTAGTAATGCTGGAGGGATGAAAGGGAAAGGTGACCTTAGATAGGTACAATGCCACACATTTTGGGAGAAGATATAGTCGAATATATTGACAGCAGTTTTTGACAACATATTTTATCAAATTCAGGAAAACAAAAAGCCTAGCCAATACCAGATATTCACACTCAGAATATAATGGTTCATAGCTAAATATGCAAGGCATTTTGGTTGACAATGTAAATATAGAGAAGCACAAATAAATTTGCCACTGAGGAGACAAAGTTTGTGAATGACTAAAAATGACAAGATTATCAGTTCAAAGAAATAAACATTTACCACAAATTATTTTAATATTTGTGAAATGCATTTTAATAAATATTCAAATGCATTTCAAATTAATGAAAATTAAACTTATTTAGATGAGATTAATGAATAATTTATAAGCAGTTTTGTTGGAAGCAGAAGGGAAATGCTAACACTCGTTAACAGGTGGTACAAATAACAAAAATTATTCTCAACAAAAAATTTTTAAAAAATTAAGCAATTTAATCTTGTCTAAAATTAGAGAATACAATAATAACGTAACCACTTGTTCATCATCAGATATTGGTGCCATATTCTTAACTAATCAAAAAATGACTCATGCAAAACACATAAATTAAAACTATTGGCAGCAATTGTGTATCTTCATACAACATTGCAGGGGGTTAATAATTATTAATTTTCTAATTATAATGCATAACTGTAACTCCTTTCATAAACATATCTGTTATCTATCATATTTTCTACCTTGTTTTAAAGATAAAAAATATATAGACAATATAAAAATAGAATAAGTGCCCTACGAATTTGTTTTCATGAAAAGGTTCAAGGGAAGAAACACAGGAATAGTTTATTGAGGTGCATCTAAACTAATGGAAATATTCATTATTGACATAGCCCCTTCCCATCTATTTACAGCTAGATATACTGGATTTTTGTGAGTCAAATGTCTCAAGCAGAAACACCACAGAAATATAACTAGCTGCAAAACATCAACACTTCCACACATTATCAAATTGGATAGCTGTAATTAACAACATTTAAAAAACAAAATTCAAAACCTATCTATAATTAATTAGTAATAATTTTTTGGCCTAATTTTCCATAACAACCTTGTTAATCTGTGGCCGTCCTTTTCAAAAGCTACTAACTCTAACAACAATAAACTTTCTAGTTCAAGATAAAGTAGGCAGCACCTAGTATAATTAGAATGATGAGGAATATTTCATTCCAACATTTATCATTCAGAATACTTCAAATATTCAGTATAATTCTACAAGAATGGAATGAAGTTTGGAAAGTTAAGTAAACATTGAGCAGAAAGTTTTGTTAAAGAAATTCTTGTAGTTATTACAAAAATGTTTAAAATATCAGTAAAAACCTTAACCAGACACTTTTATGAAAGAATGTAGCTATAATTTTGAGTTTAATTTTATTGTTTCATCATCATTTAGCATCCGTTTTCCATGCTGGCATGCGTTAGATGGTTTGACTGGAGACTGGCAAACTGGGGAGCTGCACCAGAGTCCTGTCCGTTCTGGCTTGCTTTCTACAGTTGAATGCCCCTCCTTTCACATGCCACTGGCACGGGTGTTTTTAATGTGTCACCGGCATGAGTGTTTTTAACGTGTCACTGGCATGAGTGTTTTTAACGTGTCACCGGCATGAGGGTTTTTAACATGTCACCGGCACGAGTGTTTTTAATGTATTTTAACGTTATAATATAAACCTTTCTACACTAGGCGCAGGGCCTGAAATTTTGAGGAAGGGGCCTAG
The DNA here is from genome assembly GCA_027564515.1 of Octopus rubescens. Taxonomy (NCBI): domain Eukaryota; kingdom Metazoa; phylum Mollusca; class Cephalopoda; order Octopoda; family Octopodidae; genus Octopus; species Octopus rubescens. The sequence continues at coordinate 34,298,649 of JAOPUL010003032.1, read as the reverse complement.
TCGATTACTTTGAAGTACCAGTATTTAACTGGTACTTATTTTATCAACCATGGCAGTATTTCAACTCAGAATATAAACAACTAAAATAGCTCGCTATCATTAATAAATAATAATAATAATAATAATAATAATAGTTTCGAATTTTGGTGCAGGGCCAGCAGTTTTTGAGGGGTGGAGGCAAGTCAATTACATTGACCCCCAGTACTTGACTGATACTTATTTTTCTGAAAGGATGAAAGGCAATGTCAACCTCGGCAGAATTTGAACTCAGAATGTAAATGACCGAAAGAGAAATGCTGTTAAGGATTTTGTCCAGCGTGCTAATGACTCTGCCAGCTCGCTACCATTAATAAATAATATTAATAGTCCTTTCTATACTGGGCATGAAGGCCCGTAATTTTGTGGGAGGGGAGTAGTCGATTTTATCGACACCCAGTTCATAACTGGTACTCACTTTATCGACTCCGGAAGGATGAAAGGCAAAGTCGACCCCGGTGGCATTTGAACTCAGAACGTAAAGTCGGAAAAATTGCCGCTGAGCATTTCTCCTGGCGCGGTAACGACTCTGCCAGCTCGCCGCCTTTGTCACGATAATAATATATCAATAACGAATAATAACGATTGCACCAACAATAATGGTGACAAGACTAAGAGTTATAAGCACAATCACAGTAATAACAACTATAATGATACTAACAGCAACAATAATATTTGCAATAACAACACAAAGAGCGGCAATACAAGACCAGTAGTAACGTTGTCAACTACAGTATCGGTAAGAAGAACGGTAATAACAGTAAGAATACCAACAATAATGATGAGAACAACAATGATAGTAACAACAACATGACTGTAGCTATTACGACTTCAATAACGACAACAGCAACAGCATTAACAACAATAAATGTAATATCATGTATTGCTGTCAGGACATGATTTAAACTATGGGGTGCCCGGGGCACTTCAAGTTCCGGGGGCCCGGGGCACTTCAAGTTCCGGGGGCCCGGGGCACTTCAAGTTCCGGGGGCCCAGGGCACTTTAAGTTTGGGGGCCCCTCATACGAAAGAATTCAAATCTTGGAAAATTATTGGTGTCGGTAATGTGGAGAAAGCTATGGTTATTTACCATAAAAGAGAATCCATTATATTTTGTAAGACATCAGGATATGTTTGTATATTGAAAGAGAGCCTCTTCATGTAAGATTGCTGGGAGGTGTGTCCTCCCTGTATTAAGTGCTCCATACCCTTCATAGCAGGGACCCTCCGATATCGAAGGTGGCCCGGGCCAATCACCCCCTTCGTCCACCTATAAATCCGACCCTGATCGTTGTATTATAACGATAACAACATTAAGTGCCACAACAACAACAATAATGATTAAGGTAAAAATAACAATAAAAATAATGATAACAACAACGATAGAAATATCGAAACCATTACGATGACAATAATAATAACAATAATGTTTTCCTTATTGGCCACACGGGCCAAACAAAAAAACAATTAGCGACAATACAACACAAGGGACAAGTAGGGTGTGATACAATATCGTGTACAAATAAATTAACAATAACAATTAATAACAACATTAAGCACTATATATAATTTCAGTGTAACATCATCCACTAATTTTTACGATTAGCATATAGCAATTGGCAAAGAGTTTGCCAAAAATTATCTTTTACAGATAAAAGCAGTATGAATAGAGAATATTAATCTCCAAAGCAAACTTAACACGACCAAACGAAAATACTGCTATTTTAACCCCAGGAAAGCGCCCTTTCCAGCTGGTTAGTCAGTGCGTC
>JAOPUL010003032.1:34171810-34185575 GCA_027564515.1 Octopus rubescens | reverse complement strand
CCGGAGCCTGCACCAGACTCATGTGGTTTTGTTTTGGCAGGATTTTACAGCTGGATGCCCTTCCTAACACCAACCACATAATAGTGTGGACTGGGTGTTTTTAAGTGTCACCTGCGCTGCCAGGGTTTCCAGGGACCTGCAAGATCTAGGAGGGAAAGAGGAAGAAAGGGACTAAACTCAAAATCACATAGTTGTGAAATGAATGTTAACCATGCCTACACCTATATGAGAGAGTGTAAGAGAGAGAGAGAAAGGAAATGGGCGTAAAAATGATGAAATGAAATAGGTTAAAACAAGTATTTATATGACAAACACACAAAATATATAATGGTAAAATAAAATAGTTTTATTCTTTCTAAAGCATACAAAATAAAACAAAAAAAAAATATCCAATAACATTTTTGAAAACCTGATGGTAAGAGAGCAGTTTCATGAGCAGGGAGAGAAGGATTCTGTGACATTCATACATTTATGAAAGACACCAGCAAGACAAATAAAGCTCATTAAAAAAAAAAACATGAAAACCTCAAGTGGTTGCCAACAGCTGGTTGTTTTGCCTGTGTGTGTGTATGTATGTAAATGCACATACATCTAAAAAAGTACTATATAGTATATTTGTATACAATACTATAAAGCATATTTTAAATACCACGTAAAGACATAAGACTGTTGAGTGTATACATAGACACATTGTTATATATGTATACCATACAAACAGTTTTTTTGTTCAAGATGACATAACATTTTAAGATTACCTGTCAGTCTGTCTATTAAATTAGCTTTCAAGTTTACACTATATATCATCATTTTACATTGACTTTCCATACTGGCATGGCAGCAGATTATTATCATCACTTACATAAATATATACACACATTTATAAATGTATGTATAAAATTAACTTTCAAGTATTCCATATCTGCACTATATATACAAATTTAACTTTCAAGTATTCAATATAGATATAATATAGATAAAATTAACTCTCAAGTATGATATATGGTTGTGTATAAAATTAGCTTCATATATATTTATATAATTTAACTTTCAAGATTTCAATATAAATTTAATATAGATAAAATTAACTCTCAAGTATCATACATTTGTGTACAAAATAGCTATATATATATATATATATATCAGCCAAATCAGACTGGAACTGGGTGCAGCTTTCCAGCTCCAGTCAAACTGTACAACCCATGCCAGCATGGAAAACGGACGTTAAAGGATGATGATGGTTATATATATATATATATAAAATTAACTTTCAAGTATTATATATGTGTATAAAATTAGCATTATATATATATGTGTGTGTGTGCGTGTATGTTATGCATAGAATAGATAAAGTATCAACAGGTGTCAAAATAGATTTATAGATATGAACACTGGATTTGTAAGTCCAAAGGTTTATGTTTTTAGTCCACATCTAATAATAATAAAAAAAAAAGGCCTTTAATTACCCCCACTGAACACAATCTAACACAAGGTGGTACACTGAATAAATTATTTATTTTTTTTAAAATCTTTTATGTCAGATGAAATACAGTGTGTTTCAATCAACTATGAAAATAATCAATTTGGAGGGATTAATGACTTTCTTCATAATCTGCTTTTTGTTGGTTATTTTTTTCTATATATATATATATATATATTGCCTTAATTTAGTAAGTTCTTACATAAAATTATGGTGGAAAATTTTTTAATTTGAATGTTTTTTGTTTGCTTGTTTTTTTTAGCTTAAGTCATTACCAAAATGCTTCTAGAACAAACACTAAGCACTGCCTTCAATCATTATGAACACTTCAAAATTAGTAGTTTTACCATATAGAGAAAAAATAATCGGTTTCGGCAGGTTGAATCTAAAGTATTAAATGTTAATGAATTTAATAAGTTGATTCATTTGTTTTTAAATTTAAAAGACAAAAAGAAAAAAAAATCCGAAGAGATTTTGGAACTTGCTTAATTAAAAAAAAAAAAAAAAAAAAGCATCTAACATGACCTTGAAATCCTTTAAATTTAAAAGTGGCACAGACATGGTTGTATGGTTAACAAGCTTGCTTTGCAACTACATGGTCAGAGGTTTGATCCCATCACACAGTACCTTGGACAAACATCTACCATAGTTTCTGGTTGACCAAAGCCTTGTGAGTGAAATTTGGTAGAAAGTGTAGAAGAAGCCCATCAGAGAGTCAGTTCCTGTTCTTAAATGGTAGACATAATCTGGCCTGGCCCAGTTTAACAGCACCACCTGGACCTTGGGTACATTTAGCAGAGTCTACTCTGTTGTAAGTGTTTGGGCCCAGGCCTTTGCTCAGAGGAAAACTTCCTTCCACCTGACACACAGGTTCCGGAAATGGTCCTCTGGACTGATTAATTAGAAAAGATTTTTAAATTCTCATTAGGTTAGTCCACGTATATATTTTAATAACAGTTTCACTTGGCTCCCCATAATTTAAAGCTTCATGGGCACATTGGACACACCCATCATTAGTCTAGGAGCATCCTACCAAAAGTGTTGACCTACTTTCTTACATTTGTTCACTCACCAGTATACATACATACATATACATACATACACACACATATATATACCCATACACATATATACCCATACACACATATATATATACCCATACACACACAGATGCATACATTATATAGCAATAGTGGTGTCTATCATTGATATAGCCAATAGTAATTTAGTACATAATTCCTAAATGATCCGTTTGCCTATGCAGTCGTTAAATTCATTCTCCTTTGTCTATAGCTTGCAAGGAGAGAGGGGCACAATTGCCTCTGTATCCCACCACCGGGAAAGAATATGTATGAAAACTCAAGGGAACTCAATTTGCTATAAACAGCAGCCAAATCTCTCTACACCATCTTAAAAAAAAAAAGAATGGATAACGTGGTCCATCTCTGCTTGTTCACAGTTGACCTGGGGCTAAACAACATGAATAGGAAAGATGTCCCAATAACCCAATGGTTTTAAGAGAGTAATCCATCAAATATAACAATGCTAAATATTATTTACCAGACTGTGTAGCACCACATCAGGTTCTAATCAGTCCTATCACCATGGGCCCTATTTTTTTAATCACACATATTCAAAGCAGAGACTTCCTGTTGCTACTCTCAGTTTTCTGTTTCCAGAGAAACAGAAAGCTCAGAGTAGCTTTGAATGAACCCTTGTTCCTAAATCAAAACAAACACACACATATATCTCACCATCTAACATCCCTCTTCCATTCTAGCATAGGTTTGATGGGTCAATGTTATCTGATGAGTTAAAAGACTGCATCAAGCTCCAATGTCTGCTTTGGCATGGTTTCTACAGCAAGGTACCCTTCTTAACACCATTCACTTTACAGTGTACTGGAGGTCTTTTTTTTGTATGTGTGTGGCACTAGCACTAATGAAAACATTATGTAACCTGCCAGGCAAAAACAAGCCCTTTTAACAGACTGGGAGTAGTAGTGAAAGTATGATAGAGAGAAAAATAATTGTCTTGCTGTGCTCAAGAAGACATGTGAAATCGTAGTCATAGCCAGTGCCACGCAAAAGGCACCTGTGCCAGTGACAAGCTAAAGACACCTGTGTATGTGTGTGTGTGTGTATATATATTCACACACGTTTGTATCCCAGTTTTAGAATGGGTACATCACATCTCTGCATGTCACAAGCGGCAATAAACAGAGTTGGCAACAGGAAAGACATTTGGCTGTAAAACAGTGGCAAAAAATAAAAAAATCCGTCCAACCCAAGCTAGCATGGACATGATGTAAATTGCTGAAATTTCTATAGAGAGAGATACTTAACCATGAATTAGATATTAAAGTTTCAAAGGTCAAACTCTGCTTAGGGGAATATGTCAACAAGTGTGTGTGTGTGTGTGTGTGGTGCAAATGAAAAAGGATCAGAAATTAGATTGGAATTTGGTGTGAAATAAAATTGTGAATAATGAGTTTTGATAGTAACAAAACTACTCTGAAGGATTTAAAACATGTCTGAAAAAGGAAGGTTTTAAATTTTAAAAGAAAAAAAACAAGAAAATTAACAACAAAATTTTCTTTCCAATTTTAGTGAAAGAATATTTATTCTTAAAAAAAAAAAACATGAAAAGAAGAGAGCAAAACTCTGAGATTCAGCATTAGAGTAAAAGCAATAAATATTTTCTCATTTGAGAAATATTTTTATTGGGGGTGATTTATAAATACCAGCAGGTTTTCAGTTCTAAATTTTCTTTTTTTTTTGTAAGCTTTGTTATAAATGAATGGATGGATGACAAAAAACAGGAGAGGGAAAGTTGGTTGAGCAATGAACGAACACTGCAGTTATTCAGATTAAAATGAAATAACCAGAAAAACTGCAATAGATATATATTTTTTTTGTTTTCTTTCAAGATATAAATGTATTATAATATCATATATACTATATATATATATACACACACATATATAAAGGGAAAGAAATAAAGGAGGTATATGGATATGTACTAGCATCCTTCAGAAACAATACATTTGCTTTTATTTAATTTGTTTTTTCTTTGTTTTGGGCAAAGCAGAAAAAAAAAAAGACCGTCGTGTATTTTGGTTTAATAGCTGGGAAATGAGGGTGTGTTAAATAGAATCCACTGAACTAAAATTAAACATGAAAAAAAAAAAAAAAAAAGTGGGAGAGGAATTTCTTTAGGTTTCGAATATGAAGGTTTTAAAAATATTTTACTCAGTTTACTGGGAGAAAAAAGAAAGTTTTGTGAAATCAATCAGTTGAAACTGATCCTACAGCTTTTAGTTTTCAACAAGACATAATAGAGTCATGACAACTTAGCCCTTAGTTAAGCCAACCCAAATAAATTCGTGGTTGGCAATGGAGTAGAAAGTGCAATGTGTGTGAGAGAGAACACAGGTTAAATAGATACCTGTAATACACTGTAGTTAAGTCGGCTAATTTATATTTACTTTCCCCACCTGCTTTATAAATAGACATTTAGTAAGTTAAGTGCAACAATTCAACCGACAGCATGTTGTTAGACATGACATGAATTAATCAAGCACAGGGTCACTTATATTTTGATAGGACAGCTAAATATAGAGGGTTGTGTTTTAATTACTAAATAGTTGTTTTAATTAGCAGCATTTAATTAGAGAGAAAAAAAAGTAGATAAACTATCAAGATAACCAATTTAATGGCTATGTTTGTAGTAAACTGGTTAAGACTTTTGTAAAAACGGGGAAAATACTATAGTTAAGACAGGATCCATCTTCACCAAGAAGCTTGTCTATATAGTTGAGCCAACAAGGGAATACATATCCTAGATACACTATGTCTTTAAGAAAAGAGGGGGGTAGTTAAAGCTTGACTGCCTGTTATAAGTCTATTTAACCAACCAGAGCAGATTGGGGTGATGTGGGGGATAAACAAACACCACCTAGATAGTGACAATGAAAAAGATCACAAAACTAAACTTAAAGACTTTAAAGGATACCAGTTCCACTGAGCCAGTGTTTAAATTACAAAGAACTTAGATTTACGGGGAGAAGTGTTCCCTGTAGTGAAATATCAAAGTCAAAGGCAGGAGAATAATTAACAGGGTTTGTATTACGATAGGATGTTGAAGGCGGGGGATTGCATCAGGTCTCTGGAAAAAGACATTTATCTCACAATGTCTCACTCAAGTCTGAGCTGCAAATAAATATTTACAGTACAGTTCATTATTGCAACTTGTAACGGTGCAGAGTTAGGTCTTCAGTGATGTCCCAAAGATTTGATGGGTTTGCACGACATTCATAGCATTAATCCATGCAGAAATCAAGCGCCATACCACACGAACACAAACAATTGCTTATACTGTGAATAAATTCCTTCAGTTTTGCTTTCTTCTATTCTAATGATGAAAATTTATTCTAGTGCCTTATAATTAACACGAGCTGGACTCCATTGGAACATCAAAACAAAACAAAAATATGCAGACTATTACATATTAAATTATTTGGGGAACTGCGTTTTCAAGCATAAACCTCTGCTTCAAGCTGTACCTGAAATATTGATTTCTAAACATAAGCACATGGTCTCACATTTGAGGGGTGGGATAAAAATCGATAAAATCGACTTAAATATTTCACTGGTATTTTATTTTATCCGCCCCCAGAAAGGGTCGACTTTGGCTTCTATTCGAAATCAGAACGCCCGTTAAATACTGACTGCCATAGTTTCATATAGTTTATATTTGTTTTTAGTCTTATCATAGATACAAACATGTTGCTATTTGGATAGGACGAGAGTTAAATGAAACGAGATCCAAAACGTTTTAGGAATTCGTTTAAATAGTAATCCAATTAAAGACGAAGTAATATCTGAATTTATGGACTTCTTAATAAAGCAAGAGAGAGGAAATGAAAAGGCTTTGTTGATTCTTGCAGAATTGAACATCCCCTAACATTTATGATACAAGGGTTCTTAGACAATAGGGAAGAGCAGAAGGAAAAAGAAAACAATTGGAAATACTATTTATTTCTTCCTTAGTAACGAGATTAAAGATTTATTAAGAGCCATTAGTGATATTCATGTCTGTCTAAATGACATTAACGACGGTAGCTTCAACCAAGAATCTAAAATTTGATTGCTTGATGGTAGACTGGGCAAGCTGAGAGGTTAGTGTGATTGATCCAGAACTATATAGAACCAAACCTAACGACAAGGACAGTTTGTGGTGTATAAATATCTATTTCCAATGAACAGACATTGAGTAATAAATATTTGGCATGCCAGCTTCGTTTTAAATTTAGCTTCCTGTTTTAATTAACTAACTAATCAAATACTTTCAGAAAACAAAATTACACTAGCCTCCGAGTACTTTTATCTCCCATCACCCCACGTTTAAAATTGTGATTTTGTAATTCAAGAACACGCCAAGGGCCAAAATAGAAAGGAGGTGGAGTAGCTACAGATATGCGCCCACTTAACTGATTAATTTGACACCTAATCATTTTTGTTTTTACATTCCAGCTTCTTTCTCTTAACGCCAACCTACAATAACACTATAGCCTCTAGGAGCGACCTTTCGAATATTATGCTCTCTTGTTGAGTAATCTGCTTGAGTATTGTTTTACAATAAGAAAAACAAAAACACCTTAGTTTTCATACCGTGTGGTGAGTAACGGTCACTAATAAGCCTCAACCATAATAAAAAAATTTTTTTCTTAATCCTGAAGGGTAACATGAGAACCAGTGATGGTTGCTATGTATGTGAACATTACATCATATAAACGAGCCACAAGAACGCATCGTTACCGAGTTTATACATTTTATATTGCAAAAGATTTAGGTCAGCATTATTACACATCTAAATAGAATATTACCAACCCTAACTTTTTGTCGGAGAAAAAGTTTGTTTAATCGATCTAGTCGAACCGGGCATTTGACTAATACTAAATGTTATGCTCCCCCCACCACCACCTCTCACCGGGTCTCCAGTGTAAGTAATGAATAATTAAATAAGCACATTATAGCGAGACAGATGGGTAGCACTACTATCTTAAATTACGATATAGCTAGAGGAAATCTTAATTCCGGACAAAGATGAGGGTTCTATTGCACAGGACCCAGAAAAACATCAAACACTGGCGGTCTTGGAGGACAATTATATATATGTACACTATATGCACATGGATATTCTACATGTATAGATTGTACGTATGTGTATATATATATATATACACACATATACACACACAATGCGTATATTCTACATGTATAGATTGTATATTCTATATAATGCACGATATATATATATATACATGACACACATATTATATATATATACACATGCGTATATTCTATATAATGCACGATATATATTATATGGAGGAGAAAAGAAAAGGGGGAAAATATAAAAAGTCCGATAACTCCCGCGTAGGACAAAAAGCCACACCCTGGTTTAGAATAAATTATTATTGATAGGAGGATGAAAGACATGGAATTGTATTAATTTTATATATTTATTTTTAAGGGGGAAGAGACATATTTTGGTGGGGAGCATGAGGTTTATTGCTTTCTCAAGGACGAGTGACGTACATTAAGAGTTTCAAGTGGGAATTGAAACTGGGTCGCGGATGCGACTCACCGAGATTTTGTTGCTACCAAGGAAATATATTTAATCATTATTATTATTATTAGACTAAGCTCAAGGCCAGACATTTATGGGTGAATGGTATGGCTGCAAGGTTGACAACCCGTCAAGTGGCCTGAACAGAGATTAGAGAGACAGTCGTGAACTCGACTCCCTGAGAACTTTAATTACGACCACTTAAGACATATTTACCCAAGAAATGTCTTAATTTAAACAGGAGGAAAGGGATTTTTTTTTAATGGAAGTATGTGGGAGTATTTTATAGTTAAGCAAATGGACATCAACAACAAAAAAATAGTGATTCAACAAGTTTTCAACAATACACAGGTATAAGGAGTTGAAAAAAATCGAATGTAACAACTTTGAAGATTATCATGCGATAATCTTTACAAAAACCAAAAAAAAAATTTTAAAATGGAGAAAATTTTGAAAAAAAAAAGAACAAAACAAAACGCAAGGAAATATTGCAACAATTAAAAAGGCAAATCAGTCGTTTCGTCATTTAAATAACTAGAACATATTACCGGAGAATGTACAATGGGTGCATGTACTTGTACGGAAGGGTAGGGCTGTATGCATATTTATGTGAAAGCATCTATATGTGAGAAATTAAGGTGGTTTTATGTACCTGCAGTTATTTAGGTTTCTGCAACTATACAGGTTTATATTATGTGTGTCTATATGAGTGGGTGGCTTTTTTAAAGCTTTTTTTTTTTTAATATTTTATGTCATCATCTGATGTATGTGCAAGCATGAACACATACATATATGTGCGCGTGTGTGTGTGTAATGTCTATGTAACTAGGTGAGTTTTATAGGTTATGTTCTATGACACCATATAGGTGTACGTATATGCAATCATACATATACGTAAATAACATCTGTGTATGTTTGTGTTGGTCTTTTGTATTTGTCCCAACGAAACAGTAAATCTGTCAAGTTTGTAATAAAAAACAAACTCGAAAGTTTATTACATTAAGTTGGTTGCGTTGTTTGTATTTTGTTCAATTTTGTGATAAGTGAGTGCAGGTTTTTCAATATGACTTGGTCGTGGATGCTGCTGCTACCGGTGTGGAGGTGGTAGTGATTTGGGATGAGTGTTTGTGTATTTCTGGTAATATCTATATATATATATATATATATATATATATATATATATAGATAGATAGATAGATAGATATATGCTTCATGTATGTATATAGATGTCCACGTATATAAAGCCGTTAGTTTTGGAGGGTTGAAATAAATTATAGAATGAAGTTAATACAACACCCATTCGTAGAATCATCATCTCCACCATCACACCACTACTGTTATTACTATTATATTATTTTTAAACATTATCCATCATTGTTACAGTTTACAAAAAAAAGGTCACGCAGGCTCATTAGAACTGAGATAGTATTCTGTTGGCCTGACTGGGACCGACTTCGTTCTCATACCTATGGGAGAGATATTTCGCCGTTTCTGTAAAATCCTGCAACAGGTTAAATAATCCACGGAGATGAAACTTGAACGAATTGGTCACATTTCTTGGTAACTCTTCGCTGCCACTGCTATTTGAACCCACGGACGCGCAATCGTCTTCGTCGGAGATATCCATAGTCGATGTCGAGTCCACTTCTTGATCTTGCTCGCGGTCTTGCTCCGTCGGAGACTCCAGACAGTCACCCTCCAAGTTTCCACATGTCACTTCTTGTTTGATTGCCTTCAACATGCTGTAGAAGTTATACAAGTTCTTCGCATCGGCACCGGTAGCTAATAGGGTGCTTTGCTCGGCAGAATGCCGGCGATGGTTGTGCGGTTTCAATTTCAGGTTAGAGTTGAGAGCTGGGATACTGGAGATTGAAGCCGAAGGAGACGGCGGAGCGCTGTAAGAATGATAGGAGTCAGAGTTCGAGTTTAAGATGGGGTCCGAATCCTGCGAAACCTCCATATCTCTGAGCCGACTCGGTATCATAACTGTAGAGTCCATGTGGTTGACGGCTGAAACGAAGTTGCTTAGGGCGGACACGATAGACTGGTGGGTCACTCGTTCTTCGGAAATACTCATGTGACGGACGGGATGATTCATTGTGAAAGCAGGAAATTTATGTATATATAATAAATATATCAATGAGAAAGGAAAAATAGCTGGATTTAGAATATATCAATATTGAAAATCGCAAATTTGAATGATAATATCCTTGACAACTGCGCTTGATTGTTTGATTGCTCGTCTATGCTGAGTTTTTGTTTTTCTTTAAACTGACGGAAGAAATCCGACAGTGTTTCTTAATGAATATTTCATGGTATTTGAACAAAAGGTATATATGGTGATTATACTAAGAGGAAAGGCGAAGACAAAGTGCAGTAAGGGTGAAAGAAAAGGTGAGAAAGAGTGAAGTAAAGACGAGACAGTAATATGTTATAGAGAGAGAAAAGGGGAGAGAGAGAAATATCAGCCAACCGTTTCTCTATTCTCACCTCTGATTGGTGGAGAGACTATCACGCGGTCTACATGCTACCACTGACGAAGAATTTGTATCACTCACACTCCCCCTCTTTCTCTCTCTGTATCTTTCACTAATAAAAATAATTCTAAAGCTCCTCTATCTCTCTCAATCCTTTACCTCTCTCTCTCAGTCCTTTACCTCTCTCTCTCAATCCTTTACCTCTCTCTCAGTCCTTTATCTCCATCTCCCTATATTTCTCTATTTCCTCCTTTCACTATCCCTTTTTACTCTTTCTTTACTATACGTTTAATATTTCTCCCTCTCTATACGTTATTTGCTTTCGCCACGTCTATTCTCTCTCTCTTCTTACTCTTTCCCTGTTTTTCATACACTTTCCTCTTCTCTTTTTATACCAACTTCAATAAAAGTTCTTTTACTGTTTCTCTCTCTCCGCTTTTAAATGTCGTTTACTTTCTCTACCTCCCTTTGTCTCTCTTTTCTCTGTCTCTTATTCTTACCCCCCTTTGTCTCTCTTTTCTCTGTCTCTTATTCTTAACCCCTCTTTTTCTTTACCAACTCCTTCTCTATCATTTTCTTATATTCTCTTTCTCTCACCTCATCCTACATAAGCTGTGGATTCAGTTAACTTTTATACCACCACACCTTCTCATCTACATACGAATACTTCAATAAAACAAAACAGTGTTTGAGCTATTTTTTAATTATTTTTTTTTTTAGAAACTAAATTAATTACCATGAGAAATGACTGTATTTCAACTTTCATCATTGGTCCTACGTCTTTCCTGTAAAGGATTGTTGGTTTACCTCACCGAATGGCGTCAAATTAATAGCTTCGAGCTAAAACAGTCCAAATTTAAACTAATATATATATATAAACTCGAGCAGTGCTATCAAATGGGCGGGAAATGCGCAGTTTCTGTTTTGGTATTTAAATTGTCACTTTAATTTGGTTGGTATGGTAAACAAAATAGCTTCGTCGTATACATTTTCGTTCTGAATTAAGTGTTTTACATACATACATACATATATACATATAAACATGCACACACATTAATGTTTGTTTTTATATCGTGTTATATAAAACAATTTAACATTAAACTAAATACTTTTTAGTAAAGTACATTTTTATTAACTTTTACAAAGGAAAGGTTGACTGTAATTTCGAAGTTTCGGTGGCACTCTTACAGCAGTGTCCCCCTCCCCCCGCACCGACCTTTTTTTCCTCATAACTTTCATAGAAATGGATACTTTTTAACGAAATTTTCAGCAAATACATTTCAGATGCTGTAGATTCCAAGTATGTAGGGATTTGTTGGGAAACATTTTTTTCCGAGGAGGTGGGGAGAGGTGTTTCGGAAAATTTGCATGTCGGCTTTGTTTCCTCACAACTTACAGAAAATTGGGTATTTTTTAATGAAATTTTCTGCAAACACCTTTCAGATGGTGGCGATTACGACTATATCAGAATTTGTGAAAACATTGGGGGAGGGATATTTCACCCACCTCGACTTTGTTTCCTCATACGTGTTTGCTTCCCAACTACATGGTTCTGGGTTCAGTCCCACTGCATGATATCTGAGCAAGTGTCTCCTACTATATAGCCACCACCGCTTGGCAACCGGTGCTGGTTTGTTTATGTCCCTGTACTTTAGCGGTTTCGCAAGAGTGAATGATAGAATAAGTGCCAGGCTTTAATAAAATAAGTACTGGGGTCGAATTGTTCGACTAAAAGGCGGTGCACCTGCATGGCCACAGTCCAATGACTGAAACAAGTAAAACGTAACATATATTAGCATAATCTGAAAAATGCATGCGAAATGACTGCGTACTGGAGTTTGTTGAAAAGAGGGAGTTAAGTCTGGGGAAAAAATAATGAGAGAAATATGTATTCAATAATTAGTTTTAACATTGTAGTCACCTTTTTATAAAGATTTCCTGGGCAAAATGAAGTAAACAAATGACAGAAGTTGAAAGTAAAAGTGTTAGTTTTATATCTGAAAGTGTTTTTTTTTTTTAGTACAAAATGAAACTTGAAATTTTGAAAAAAGAAATATGAGTCAGTATATATGTGCATGCTATAAGCGTTTGGGCGGAGGTCCGAGTTAGGACCAACAATTGCTCTGTATTGACGGGGGTTTTTCAAATTTATTTTTCTCGATGCCCTTTGAAATGCTCTGGACTATCGTTTTAGACAAACAAATTTGCGAGAAAATTATTGTTTTTTGATAAATTCCAAGGTTGCTGCCGACCGACTGTTATCCGGGCTTATCGTTAAAAAGCAGTTTTCGGGATTGTCTAATTCAATACCACCCAACCCCAAAGTGCCATCATTAATGAGAACCACGCCTGTATTTCCTGTGCTTGAATTTCGACCGCCTTTGTTGATTAATGTGTAGTAAACAACAAAATATTTACAAATGATGGGACTCGATACATTTTGTAGAGTGAAATTTATTGATAATGTTGATTTGAGCAGGACTTTTAGTTTTGCCTATACCAGCTTGTTTAGCTAGTGAAGATTTAACACAAACACACTCACACACACACACACACACATAGTTTCTTGTATATATATCTCGTTCTGCTGAAGGGGCTGTTCTAACGAAGCCTATTGAGTCAGAAACGTGTCCGCAGATGTCTCTGTGTCCCCAAAAATCAGACTTTTCCTTCATGTCATATCAAGTTTGGTGAGTTCCTAATTCTTCAAATTATCTGCCCTTACTTTTGCTGGTTGATCTCAATTGCCACCAAGTTTTAGCCTCTCTAGAAACAAATAATGCTGATAAATCATGAATTTATCTTTTATGGCATATGGTATAATGTTATTCATCTTTCATGTTCAAAAACATGCTGCTAGCTACTCTAAATCTTTTGTCTTTACTCATTTTCGTTTCATATATATATATATATATATAGGCACAAGTGTGGCTGCATGGTAAGAAGTTTGCTTCCCAACCACATGGTTTTGGATTCAGTCCCACTCCATGGCACCTTGGACAAGTGTCCTCTATTATAGCTTCAGGCCGACCAAAGCTTTGTGAGTGGATTTGGTAGACATAAATTGAAAGAAGCCCATCATCATCATCATGTATATATAAATATCATCATCATCATCATCCTTTTAACGTCTGTTTTTCCATGCAGGCATGGGTTAGACGGTTTTGGCTGGAAACTG
>JAOPUL010003032.1:33987211-33998633 GCA_027564515.1 Octopus rubescens | reverse complement strand
ATGATATTTGGTATTATTTATTCTCCATTACAAATCTTTCACTATCCAACAAAGACTGTAAATGCATACCGACAGGTAATGCAAGTCATATTCTATATATATATATATATATATAATATATATATACATATATATCAAAACAGGAGATTGGAAAACATTTTTCGTATTATTTATTCACCATTACACATGTTTCATTTGCTAATAGGAGTTACAAAACTGTACATGGAGAAACATGTAAGATATCTACTATTAGAAATTCTTTAGATAGGGAATAAAATACTACATATGCATTCCTCACACAAATATAACATCTACATACAACTTTGGAATACTGGAATAAACAGATGTGTTGCTTCAAGAGGACACAGCTTGGATTATGTATGACCTTATCTACTTAATATGCAAATATGTGAGTGTGTGTGTGTGTGTGGGGGGGATATCTGCAATCATTCTCATCATTGAACTACTGACCTAGTGAACACAGTGTCATGTTAGTGTACTGAATTGCTGTCCCAGTGAACAGTGTCCTGTTAGGGTATTGAACTACTAATGTAGTGAACACTCTCAGGTTAGGGTTTGAACTAGTGAACAGTGTCTCAGGGTATTGAAATACTGAGCCAGTGAACACAGGTGTCATGTTAGGGTATTGAACTACTGATGTAGTGAACACAATGTCCTGTCAGGGTATTGAACTTCTGACCTAGTGAACACTTTCAGGTTAGGGTTTGAACTAGTGAACAGTGTCTCAGGGTATTGAACTACTGAGCCAGTGAACACAGGTGTCATGTTAGGGTATTGAACTACTGACCTGGTGAACAGTACCTCAAGTTCGGGTATTGAAGTACTGATGTATTGAACACAGTGTCCTGTTTGGGTATTGAACCTCTAACCTATTGGACACAGTATCATGTTAGGATACTGAGCTATCAATATATTGAATACATGTCCTGTTAGGCTATTTAACTACTGACCTAGTGAACAGTGCCTCAAGTTATTGTATTAAACTGCTGATCCAGCAAATACAGGTGTCATGTGTCATGTTAGAGTATTGAACTAGAGATCTAGTGAACACAGTTTGGGTATTGAACTACTGACCTAATGAATACAGTATCATGCTAAGGTATTGAACTACTGACCTAGTGGACACTGTCTCAGGTTGGTTAGAGTATTTAACAGCTGACCAAATGGACACATTATGTTAGGATATTAAGCTACTGACCTAATGAACATAGCAACCATGTTAAGGTATTCTGGTAGACCCAATACTTTTATACAGATAAGGTGATCATGTAACAACAAAACAGCAACATCTACAACAACAACAAAAACAGATATTTTATTCTTTTGTTTGACAATGTAAAAGACTATTTACATTATATACATTGGACGGATATGTGTCCTTATATTTTAGTGTATGGACAAGAGAAAAGGGTCCAATATTTTAGTGTATGGACAAGGTAGGAAGACCCTATATTTTAGTGTAGGGACAAGGGAAAAGGGTCCAATATTTTAGTGTATGGACAAGGTAGGAAGGCCCTATATTTTAGTGTATGGACAGGGACAGGATAGATCCCTATATTTTAGCGAAGGGACAGGTTAGGAGGACTCTACATTTTAATATAGGGACAAGGTAGAAAGATCTTATATTCTAGTGTAGGGACAAGATAGAATTCTAATGTAGGAACAAGATAGGACTCTATATTTTAGGGCAAAGAGTAGCACTGTTGTATTGTTTATGAGATTCCTTAAGAACTTAGTGATGCCAGTGATTGGGTTGTAAACTGATTGCAATTGGGTCCCAGTGTTTTTCTGGATATCGGTCATCTTTGGTTCCGTTGTTCTTGTCTCTCAACATTTACAAAGTTAGCTGAAATAAGAAGGTTCCTCTAGCTCTGTGGTACTCCACACTATGAAAGGCTGAAGCAAAAGACTCCCTCTTGCTGTATGGTACTCCTGTCTGTTAAGGGCAGTAGAATTCACTGAAGCAATAAAGTCCTCTCTTGTTCTGTGATAATCCTGGTTATGTTAATTCTAACTGAAAAGTAATAAAGTTTCCTGACCTGGGTAATTTATCTAATCCACTATTATTTGATATTTTATGTTAACCTTTTGCCTATCCAAAGCATTTTGTCCTAAGAATTTTGTCCTAAATGTCCATGCTCATTTTCAGACTTCTAGTTAGCTTTTGTTTCATACATTCTGAGAAATATAAAGCTTTCCTTTCATATAAGTCCTAAGTTACTCTGGTGGTTGAAAAATATTGTGAATGTGTATCATATATGATGCATAGACACTAGGGAAATATGTCCTGTGTATCACATGTGATACACAGAACAGGCAAAGAGTTAATAACTCATGTTGAATATAAGAATTCAAAATTTAAAAAAAAAAAAAAAAAAATTAGCATATATTTTTACTTCTTAAGGATTATTAATTATTATTATACAATGGTCATCATCACTATTTATCTGTCTTCTAAATCTTAGTGTTACTCTTCCCAAAGACTTTGGCATGCTTCTAATTTCTGGTACAAAACCACAAAAAGGTTCCAAGAGTGTTTAGAGTTTATTATATATTTATCTAGTAAACTGAATTGCACAATCATATCTAAGGTTTTAGCCATTTAAAACATAATAAAAGCTGACTGCAGAAAGGTATTATCCCTCTTATCCATTAACTCTTTGCCTGTCCAAAGCATTTTCATAAGTTTGTCCTAAATGTCCATGCTTGTTTTCAGACTTCTAGTTAGCTCTTGTTTCATACATTCTGAGAAATATAAAGCTTTCCTTTCAAAAGTTCCAAGTTACTCAGGTGGTTGAAAAAAAAACTGGGACTGTGTATCATATATGATGCATAGACATTAGGGAAATATGTCCTGTGTATCACATGTGATACACAGGATAGGAAAAGGGTTAAACAACAACATCAATAATTTATTATTGTTTATTATTTGCCACAAGGGCAATAAAAGAGAAGACATTACAGGGACACTCAATAAATTTCTCTTGAAATACAACAAAAAATTTCACTCTTTGCCTGTCCAAAGCATTTTCACAAGTTTGTCCAAACAGCCTTGCTTGTTTTCAGATTTTCAGATAGCCTTTGTTTCTTACAATCTGAGTTATATAAAGTTTTCTTTTCTTAAGTCCCAAGTTACTCTGGTGATTGGAAAAAAAATTGGAAATCTGTATTGTATATGATGCATGGATGCCAGGGAAATAAGTCCTGAGTTACGTGAATCTCATAATTACTAGTAATTCAGAAGTATTTAAGAAAATTGTACCTGCTTTGTAATAAATCTTGTCTGTGTCTACTCAAAACAAATCACTATCATCACTGAGAAACCATTCTAAGCTGCCTCCATCTTCATTATTCATTATTCATTATTCATTGCAGTTAAGTCGCTGTCACAAGGCAAAACATCGAACTCATGTGAGGACTTTCATTTTGTTTCTTATTCACTGAATGGTAAAGAATATCACTGCACGAGAGACAGAACATATCTATCACATAACGATTATTAACATCACAGTTGAATGAACACAACATTGATATGAGAAAGAGAGATAAAGAGAACAGGCTTATCTATCACTTCACTGAGAATCAATTAATATCACAGTTGAATGAACACAGCATTGACGAGTGAGAGAGAGGATTCATCTATCACTCAGAATCAATTAACAACATAGTTGAATGATCACATCACAGCATTGTTGTGTATGTGTGTGAGTGAGCACTAGAGAGAAAGAGAGAGAGAGAGAGAGAGAGAGAGGATGCATCTGTCACTCAATCAATTAACATCACAGTTGAATGACCACAGCATTGAAACACAGTTTTTGTTGTTTGTTCATTTACCTATTTATTTAGCTTATTCACATATAATTATCATCACCATGGCTGTCACTCCAATTAAATCTAGATCAGTGCTTCTCAACGTGTCTGGTACTGCCCTCTTGGTGGACTATCGAAAATTTTATTTGGGCACTGAGGGGGAAAAAGGACAAAGAGGGTGGTGGGGTGTAGCAATAGATGACTTTTTAAAGTTGTTTATAGGCTTTGTTTACCTATTTGAATCTTAACTTTGAAAAAAAAAAAGAAAAGAAATTATATGTTATAATGTAATAAATTAAATTATAAAAAAACTGCTCATTAGCCACAATCATGATAGCAGTGACATCAATAACAACAACAACAACAATATTTATAATAGAATTCAAAATGTGAAATGAATAAACTAAGGTATAATTTAAAAGATATTGTCGAATTTTTGGGTATTTCCATACATGCGATAAAGGCAGCCATTGCACCTGTAACATTAGATAAGGTCATGACTTATTTGTGTGCTTATGAATATACATGCTTGAACATTGTTGATTCTAGCTATGTGTATCATCTGGTAACCATGTAAGCTACCCACATGTGGCTGTATTAAATTGCATGTCGGCAGAGAAATCAAGATGTGTGTGTGTGTGTGTGTGTGTGTGTGAACATAAACAAAATACAACTAGAAATCAAAATATAAATTTAACTTTCAACGTGTAGCTGTGAAACAGGGTGTCAAGAATACATGCATGTGTCATGTGCTAATGGTTGGGTCAAGAAGTCACCTACAGCAATCTAGTACCAGAAACTAATTATTCTGGTGTGACATTACATGTATGTAGAATAAAAATGGAGGGGGATGCTGGGCAGGTGTTGAATGATAGGGGACGTTGAAGAAAAGTTAGTAAAAGTAGAGGAGTAACAGTTAAAAAGGTTTGAAAAGCACTGGTTTAGATGATTGTTGTATCACTGGTCTAGTGAGACTGGATGGCGATAAAAAGAGAGAGAGAGAAATGGGTACAAGAGAGATTATGTGTGTGTGTGTGTGTGTGTGTGTCATTATTTTCATTTAATGTCCATCTTCCATGCTGGTATGGGTTAGACAGTTTGACAGGAGCTGGACAACCAGAGGACTGCATCAGGCTCCATTCTCAGCTTTGGCATGGTTTCTATGGCTGCATGCCTGCCTTTCCTAATGCCAACCACTTAGCAGAGTGTACTGGATTTTTTTTATGTGGCACCAGCATCATCACGGTTGCCAAGTAACTTGTAAGACAAGGACTCCTCGACTGGGAGAGGGTGTGGTACTGAGGGGAAGTAGATTTGTGCCGGTTGAGAGGTTAAAGTATATTAGAGGGGTAGAGATAGGTATCTTACTATAGAGGAGATACTTGGCTACCCCAGTAGGAAAAGAAAGGAAAGGAAGGAGAGATAGAGTCAGAGAGAAAAATAGAGAGACAAAATGAGAAAGAGGGAAATAGAAATAGATGGTGTTGGAGATGCATTGGAACCTACCGACTAGTGGGTAGGGAGATGTTTCATAAGAGTGTGAGGGGAGATGTTTAGGGATGCAGCAGAGGTGACTGTAGCAAGTGATTGTGTGAGAAATTGGAGTGGCTGGGTGTGGGCTATGGTAGATATGTGAGGGCATGGAGAGTATGCGAGTAGGCATGTGAGGGAGAGTGGAGGGATCTGCAACAGGTGGTGATCATAGGTGGAGCGGAAGCAAGGTGTTGGGAAGAAAATTGTGGTGACAGGGAACAGATTGTATGTGTGTTGGTGGCCATAAAGGACATGCCGGTATGTATGACCACGAAGGGCCACTACCCAGTTCCCAAAGTGTTTTAAGTGACTGAGGTCATGACATTACACCTGAACGGGACGCCAGTTCATCACAGAGTTACTCATTTACAGCTGAGTGGACTGAAGCAATGTGAAATGAAAGTGTTTTACTCAAGAACACAACAGACTGCCTGGTCTGGAAATTGAAATCATGCTCTTGTGATCATGATTGCAACATGCTAACCACTAGGGCCTTCACACACATATATTTGGGGTGGGGGTAGGAGAAAGAAGAGGGGAATTCCTCATATACACAGATTTTAAGGTGGGAGTTGTGTCGGGACCTGAGAAAACAAAATATTCTCCTTAATTACAAAGACACATAAAGCTTAGAGAGAGAGAGAGAAATCTTCTCTGAGATACAAAACTGGGCTATTGAAGGTAAATTTTCCCTTGGGAAGAATTGAACTCATCATTACAAGCCCATGAAACACTCATCATTAACACAGTGTTGCCACTACTTACAGCAATAACTAGGTCAATGGGTCTGAACCATTTTTTACCCATGGATCCCCTTTGATTCCTATTTTACTTGGGTAGACCCCATAGCCATTCGATGTTTAAAAAATTCTATTATATTTTTATAATTAAATTTTATTAGGAATTTTATAAAAAAAAAGTTATTAAAATATTTTATGTGTTGTAGAAGTATAACCAATTTACTGCATGTAAATTTCAACCCCAAAATCTTACAAGGGCCCCCAAGGGCCATATTGACCCTGGTTGAGGACCACTGAGCTAGGTGAAATCAGCTTATGATGAGAGATGTGTTGATGTATTGTTTAGCTGGTTAGAGGATACATTTGTTGGCTTCTACTACCAACATTCTTCAGTGATGGTTACCAAACATAAAATACTAAAACACAGAGCAATTCTTACTACTAAAGGAAAATATAAGATTTTATAACTTAAAATCAAAATATCCATTTATGTATCATACTTGGTGTATGTATATACACCATTGATAGGCCAGTTACTGCAGTATATGTCCTGATATAACATCTCTTATGGATCGGCTGTGTTAAAAATGCAAGTATCAGAGAAAGACAAAAATTCTTCCCAACAGCGATCCCCAAAATGGCTGAAATGCATCTGGTGCTCTTGCTGTTTGCTGCTAAGACAAATTTTCATACATCTATGTATCATACTTAATGAAGACATATTGTTGATAGGCCAGTTCCTGAGATAATATTTCTTATAGATTTGCTGTGTTAAGAATACGATAAATATCAGAGAGAGAGAGAGAGAGAAGAAAAGTTGTCCTGGCAGCAACCAGTGAGGGTGCCAGATGTATTTTAGCTCTTTTGAGCCACTATTGGGATGATTTCTCATCTTTCTTTGATACCTACTATGTTTTTAATGCAGCAAGTTCATAAGAGATGTTATCTCAGGACAAATACTGCAGTAAATGGCCTATCAACTGTGTGTATACATTAACTATGATACTTAGATGGCTGTTTTAATTAAATACTGCTGCAATTGCATACACAGAATAGTTTCTTCTTAGTTTGAGTATGAGCGAGGGGAGTTGCCTTTGCCCTTCCTCTTCCTCCTCCTCCTCCCAACTGGTGAAATGTTGCGGTGATAGTAAATCAAAACGAATCATCTTTTTACCCTCAAGTCCATATTTGGAACATATGAATCAGTCTCCATTTATTTTGCTGAATTCTGAAAACAATCAAATTAAAAAAAAAAAAAAAAAATTCTCAGAAATTTCTGGAACTTATAGAAATTTCTGGAACTAAAAGAGATTTCTCTTATTTGGAAATCTCAACTTTGTCCAAGAGATTCAGACTTGGTTATCCAAAGCACATTATCTGTGAGATTATGGTGCAGACTACATTAATTCAAACTTCATTGCTGTTTCTGTGTTACATATTCCTCAATATGGTGTTGCAGAGTTAGCAATAAAATGGGTATTTAGCTATTAAAAAAAAAAAAGTTAATTTCTCCTGTATGAGTACAATCCAAAATACAAAAACTTAGTATTTTAGACATCAAGGGGTAGGTTTCACAGGGTTGTTGAAAACATTTAGATGAGTTCTGTGAACTGGTTTGGCTGGGATATATAAGTAGGTATGTTTGGTTAGGTTATATAAATAGATTTGGTTGTGTTATGTAAAAAATGGTTGCCCAACACTTAAACTCCTTTAGTGGCTCATATATTATCAACATTTTTGTTTTTTATGTGAGGCTGAATTTTTGGAAAAGTTGTGAAGATATGTTTGAGGTGAGATTTGACTGGATTATACAAACGGATGTGAGGTACTTAAATTACTGCATGGTTAGTTAAGTGATATGATGGAGCCACATGTTGGTTGGTAATGTTGCCAATTCTGCTTCAATAGTCTGGCATCATTTCTTTCAAGCTGCCTGAGATACACGTCTAATCTTAACTTCACCAAATCAGTTACACATTTGCATATTATCACTTACACAAAATTTAAATTTATCACTTTTTAAAAAGAATTCTTTTTTTTTGTCTATTTCCTGTTTCAAATATTTTATTGTTTTTTTTTCTTCAATGTTAAGAGATATTTTGATTCTGTAGAATGTTTTCCATATGTGAGATCGGATAATGATATATTTCTTAAAACACAAGTTTAGATCCTTAAAACAGAAATGTTAACTTAGTCATTTGTATATACATCAGATTAAATGTTCAGGTTAATGCATACATTCATTAAGAAAGCCCTTTTAGGACCAGAATCAATTTATTAATATATAATCCAGCATCCAATGAGATAAAAATATTAAAAATAAAAGTAAAGTCAGTGTGGAAAAGGAAAAAAAAAATTATCAATGTTTCAGACATTGGCTCTTTATCAAGTTTGAAAATATGGAAAGAAAGGAGATGAACAGATGGGGAAAGCCTGTGATTTATCTGATGTGGTGTGTGTAGGATTGGTTGCAGATGACACAGTGCGACCTGGTTTGTCAGAAGATAAGTTCCAGTATGCACTAAATGGGTTTGCAAGAACGAGAATAAGTTTTGCAAAGACATTGGTCCTCTCAAGAAAATCCTTCCAGTGTACTTTGCTTGTTAAAGAAGCATCACTGAGGCAAGTGGAGAAGTTTAAGAATCTTCAGGCTTTATTCACAAGCGATGGGAGGCAGGAGGCTGAAATAGATGCTAGAATTGCAGGTACTGACACAGTAATGCACCAGTTTCAGTATTTGATCTTCAGAAAATGAGAGGTTGGTAAAAATAAAAAGCCATACTTGCTATCTTCAATTCGGTTTCCATACCTATCCTCATCTATGGTCATGAATGTGGGGTAATAACTGAAAAAGTGTGATCATGAATACAAGTGTCCAAAATGGGGTTCCTCTGAAGGATCTCTGAAATAATGTTACTCAAGTGCAGGCATGGTTGTGTGGTAAGAAGCTTGATTCCTAACCACATAGTTCTGGGTTCAGTCCCACTGCGTGGCACCTTGGGCAAGTGTCTTCTATTATAGCCTCAGGCCAACCAAAGCCTTATGAGTGGATTTGGTAGATGGAAACTGAAAGAAGCCTGACGTGTGTGTGTGTGTGTGTCCTTGTGTCTGTGTTTGTCCTCCACCACCGCTTGACAACCAGTGTTGGTGTGTTTATGTCCCCGTAACTTAGCAGTTTGGCAAAAGATACCGGTAGAATAAGTACCAGGCTTAGCAAAAGAATTAAGTACTGGTGGTCGATTCATTCGACTAAAAATTATTCAAGGCGGTGCCCCAGCATGGTCGCAGTCTAATGACTGAAACAAGTAAAAGATAAAAGATAAAAGGACAGGGTGCATGGCTCGGAGATCAGGAAGTCTCTCCAGATCAAGCTGTTACTTCTCCACTTTGAGAGGTCACAATTCCGGTACTACGGACATGTGATTAGAATGTTGCAGGAAAGAATCACAAGACAAATTCTTCAAGCTAAGCCAACTGGTAGGAGACATGGGAGGGGCAGGGGTAGACTATAAAGCAAAATGGTTGAATAATATCCATACTCTCAGTAAATCATGCTTGGGAATCAGACTGGAAAGTTCAGTGATGGTTGCTTCTGATAGGACCCTAAGGAACTTGAGGACTGTACTCTCATGACCCTTCCAGGAATAATGAATGGTGAAAATGGATGGATGGATGGAAATAGATAGGTGGGTGTATAGCTTCTGAGTAAGCAGAGATGGACAATGTGCAAAATGTTAATCATGTGCAAAAAAGGTATGAGATAAGTAAGTACCAACAGGAAGGTGTTGATAAGCAGGTATGAATATACAGGTATATATTTATGTGTTTGTGAGAAAAGAAGAGTTGAGTATGTATGTATATATATATATATTAGTCCAAACCATGCCAGCAGGGAAAACAGATGTTAAATGATGATGATGATTATATATATGTGTGTGTGTATATATATATATATATATATATATACATATATATATATATTATCATCACCATTTAATGTTTGTTTTCTATGCTGGCATACCGAAAGATTGAAGGCAATTCCATCATCGACTGGGCCACGTACATAATTTGCAAAGATCCTTTTCACCAAGCTACCATGGGAAGGAATGGGGTGGATTCTACGAATTGACCTGAGTTCATCTGAGCTCAAACACTGAATACAAGAATAAAAGAATGGTTTGACAGGAGCTTGTGAGCCAAAGGACTGCACTAAGCTCTACTGTCTGCTTTGGCATGGTTTCAATGGCTGAATGTCCTTCTTGATGCCAACCACATTACAGAGTGTACTAGGTGCTTTTTAGGTGGCACCCACTACCTGTGGGATCAGCCAATAACTTGCAAGGCAAGGCTTCTCAACTGAGGGTGTGAGTAGTATGGAAGAAGGTGGCTTTGTGTTAGGTGGTGAGAGGTTAAAGCATGATAGAGGGACAGGAACGGGTGTCTTACTATAGAGGGCATACACGGCTACCCCAGCTGGAAAAGAGTTAGGCGAGGAGAGAGAGAGAGAGAGAGAGGAGAAAGATAAAGAAGATGGTGGGGAAGATGTGTTGGGGAGTACCCCCAAGTTACAGGGAGGGGAATATAAGTGAAGTGGTACAGAGGATTGGACAGGGTGAGAGGGTAGATAAGTTTGCAGGATGCAAAATAAGAGTGGTAGATAGAAAGGAGGGGAACATGGGAGGAGGGTGTTAGGAAGATGGGTTGTGGGGGAGGATCTCATTGGGGATATATTATGTGCAGGATCAGACATAAATGACATGCCTTTAGGGCCTCATTTTTGCTTAGAGGTACAAGTTTCTTCAAGCACAGCAAATCACCAATCACCTTGATCTTTTGTCATCTCTCCTGTGAGGCTTAAAACATCAGGAGGTCATTCTTTACCCACATCTTCCTGGGTTTCCCCTCTTCCACAGGTTTCATCCACACTTAGCCTTCGGCACTTGATAGGGGTGGGGGAAAGGGTTAGAAAGGAATTAGAGGAAAATAATCGATCAATTTCAGCAGGAGAGATTATCCTCAGAAAAAACAACAAAACAAAACAAAAATAAAATACTCTGAATCAATCATTGTTTATGAAATGGTAAAGTGGACAGTGGAACATCATGCTTGAGTAGAAGAAAGGTAGGAAAATTGGTGGAGGGGGTGATGGGTATGGGTGAAACCGTGTCTTAAGATGTCCAAGCTTGTTGTTGCACATCAACTACTCTCTATATATCTATATCGGCTTAACAGACGCAAGGTGGCGTTCTCGGTGCGAGTGGCAGGACCGTGGAACAGACTGCCACAGGAAGTCATCGACTTGCCGACCGTCAACCAGT
>JAOPUL010003032.1:33548732-33563315 GCA_027564515.1 Octopus rubescens | reverse complement strand
CATCCTTCCGGGGTCGATAAAGTGAGTACCAGTTACGAACTGGGGTCGATAAAATTGACTACTCCCTTCCCCCAAAAGTTCCAGGCCTTCATGCCCAGTATAGAATGGAACATTATATATATATATAAAGCTATGTCACATTAAATAATAAACTGCTGTAGAATGTCATAACTTTTTACGTTTGGTTGTAAAGACGAGACTGAGATGAAAAGCACTGAGTGGTAGTAGTTATTGTAGATAATCTCTATGATCAGGAACTTTGTGTAGAGTACACTTAATGGATATAAGTGAAGGCGCGTGGCTTAGTGGTTAGGGCTATTTGGTTCACAATCGTAAGCTCAATATCCTGGGGTGTGTTGTGTCCATGAGCAAGACATTCTATTCCACATTGCTCCAGTCCACTCAGCTGGCAAAAATGAGGAGTATCTGCATTTCAAAGGGCCAGCCTTGTCACATTCTGTGACATGTTGAATCTCCCTAAAAACTACGTTAAGGGTATGCATGTCTGTGGAGTGCTCAGCCACTTGTACATTAATTTCACAACAAGCCTGAACCGTTGATCAGATCAACTGGAACCCTTGTCATCAAAACTGACAATGCCAGTTTTTTTAATGGATAAAAGAACTCTGTATAGACTGAATGATTACAGCCTCCCCTCCCCCATAAGATATTGTACAATTCAATACAAAATCCGGATATTAATCATACTGCAACATTATTATTATTATTATTATATCAGTGGTTGCTGAGTGAATGTAGTAGTAGTAGTAGTGTACAATGTGATTAGGATTCTCAGAGAAAATCACAACTATTGCTTGTGATGGCCAGTAAAAATAAAAGAATATCCTAACTTACCAACTGAAGGACAGTGGATGTGTTTGTGATTGGACTACTGGCATTAATGGATGTTGTTACAGCTGTATAGACACAAGTGTGGCTGTTTGGTAAAATTTGCTTCTCAGTCACATGATTTTGGGTTCAGTCCCACTGCATGGCAGTAGTCCAATAACAAACACATCCACTGTCCTTCAGTTGGTAAGTTAGGATATTCTTGTATTTTTACTGGCCATCACAAGCAATATACTATAGCCTCAGGCTGACCAAAGACTTGAGAGTGGATTTGCCAAATGGAAACTGAAAGAAGCCCATCATATATATGTGTGTGTGTTATTGTCTTCTTGCCTTGATATTACATGATGGTTGTAAGCGAGTGTCCACTGTAATGCAAGCGGTGCCCTTTGTTTCCAATTTTCTATAAAATCATGTCTATGTCTGCTCATGGAGAAATATTACCTCTTTAGGAAACAGTGAAGGTTGGCAACAGAAATGGCATCCAGCCATAGAATTCTGTCTGTGGACATTAAATTGATGAATGATGATATAATCAAAGAACATTAGATTGATTGTAACAGTAAGTTTTGCTTACCATACCATGATTGAGTGGTATGGTTTTGTGGGACATGGCACTAGATATACTGATTGCCAAACCCAAACAGTTACTGGATTCAGCAAGTTGTGAAAAGAGAAAAACAATACAACAAATAAAAAAGAAAAAGTTCGCAAACATTTTGGTTTGCACTCCTGTTAGATATGGTATGGTGAGAAAGACAAGGCAGTGGAGAGTGGGGGGAGAAAGAGTTATAAGAATGGAAGCAATCAATTCTTTTCTCCTGTTTTGTTTTTTTTTCCTGCAAGTGTCAGAATTTGTCAAGAACAGAAATGCCAGCTGGCATATTTTCTGATAAACAGGCGACACTAAAGACAACACATCTGCAAGATTACTAAAAATATATTGTGTGTGAGAGAGAGAGAGAGAAAGTGAAAGAGAAAGAGAGAGAGAGAGAAAAAGTGAAAGAGAAAGAGAGAGAGAGAGCGAGATGGTTGAGAATCGATTTCCGTTTTGGTCCATTTTGAATTGATTGTCTAATCTCCCAGTTGATGATACAAATAACTGAATCACACACACACACACACACACATCACCAAACCATTAGCATGTACCAAGAACAATGCTAGAAGGAAATAAGTAGAAAATACAGAAATATAACTTTTATCTTCTCAGCAAACATCCCTATTCAAAGTTAGAAATAGTTTGACTAGTCCAGCTGACTGACCATTGCCCAGAGGAAGGCTAGAACTATCATCTAATAACTTACATTTGTCACTTCCTATAAAGTATCTAGATTTAGAAAGTAAACATTGTTGCCTTGTAGAAAATCCTGGAACACCAACCACACGCATACACACACATATTGGATAACAGCATTTTACAAAGTGAAGAAATAGGAAGGAGGTGATAAAGTTGACCAAGAACCAATGTAACTGGAATGGTCAACAAAATGAACACTGGCAGGAGAGAACAAGAGCAGTCTTACAGTACAAAAGGATCAGCCAAACCAAACAGATGTGTTTCATTACTAGCAATGTGCTGCTACATCCATGGCTAAGACATTCAACTCTCAAGTTGGCCTAGGCCACCTAAATGTAAATATATAACATACCATGCACATTACAAATTATTGACAATTATTTTGTTAACTCTGTAGTGGTTAGCTCAAATATTAAAAAAGGAGAGATAAACTGGAGAGACACACCTGGAGATATTAGGGTTAATCACACCCAATCACAAATACATGAGATTACGAAAAACTGAGTAATTGGTTTTTTTTGGGTTTTTTAAAACTGATATAGTATTGATGCTAAACATAAATCAGATATCAAATAGGATAATCAAATGTAGTGTTGTTTTATTTTCTCTTTTCTTTCATTTTTATTTATTTTATTTTTTTAATGAACACGGAAAGTGGAATGAGAATGAGAAGGAAAGAAAAGGACAAAGGCCGGAAAGTCAGGTGTACCTAGATTGGTTTATTATATAACAAGGCGATAGTGACTGCTGCCTACAGTCAGACAGTTGTTTCTTAGTACAGTTTACACCAACAAGACCAACTATATAGCTTTGTCCCTGGTTTCAGTTGTAGGAAAACAAAAGCACTGGAAAGAAAAATAAGTGTAGTACAAGAAAATACGGCAGCAACTTTTATCTGTTGGGCTGGACGAGCCGAGCAGATGTTTGGTGTTGTACTGATATTAAATATACACGATATGAAGACCATTTTTAGAAAGTTTTAGAGATCTTCTGTGCAATGAACCCGTTAGACAGCATAGAAATATAAGGATGATGGAAAAAAAAAAAAACCAAACCAATTGCAACTGAACTGTTAAATGGCTAATGAGCGAGGAGGGAACATCAACTAAAAGGTTTCCAATAAACAAAAATAAAAATAAAAATAAAAAACAAAATCAACTAAGATTTGGATGATAGTTTTCTTTTCTTTTCTTCATAACGAACTGTTTATTGAGGAAAATGGATTTTTGCCTGTTAACATTGTATCAACAGTCAGCTTTCTGCATTCAATGTAAGTATGTGTGTGTGTATGTGTGGTATGTAGTGTGTGCAAGAAACAGTTTTGGAGAGTTGAAAAGATAATTTCTAGAAGGTAGCATACAACTGACGAACTTGTATTCATTTCATTATGTCTGATTACTAAAAATTCAATATCACATAATTCTCAGATGTTGTTTCAGGTTTTCTTCTGTTTTTGTGCCTAAAACGTCAGAGGAGATCATTTGAGCGTCACAGACGAAGTTTGAGACAATGGATAACACAGCGTGCTATTTATTACTGCTGATGCCAGAGCCACACTTCTTTAGCCCTTTAGTGATCTTCAGACAAATGGAATCCAAACAGCAAGGTGATGATAAATTATATACAACGGAATGAAGAGCGGCAAGGTAAAGGAAAAATTGTGGAAGAAAAGACGAGAAATTAAAAAAATAAATACTCACACATCACATAAAATGGAAACATTTGTCAGACATACGTGATAAATTCTAATAGTTCTTGGTCAACTTAGCAGTCAGAACTTTATTTTAGAGACATATATACCTAATGAGCCAATATTTCTTTGAATGCCATCAGATCTTTCTCCATCTTCCCCGGGTCCCAAGTTGAAGAGGAAAAAAAAAATATGTAAGACTTATCAGGTTACACCGAGGGGAACATATTCATCGTAAACTAAGTTGCTGGCAATGGTTGGTAAGATTTCAGTAAAAACGGTTCGGCTTTACTACCGAACATTACAAAATTCCAAATGATCCTTCATCAGCTGTCACTGCATTGGTCATGCTGAGATGTTGTAATGGGAGGGGGGAGGAAGGAGCAGGAGGAGGAGGAGGAGAGAGAAATAAGGAGAAAATTCAGTATAAAGGACTTTTTTAATAAAATAGTGAATATGTTGCGACTTTTAAACCCGTATATTTCTAGACTTCTGTCAAAGATTTTAAATAATGTTGAATAACATTAAGAAAAAGTAACAGCAAAACTGAGATGGACTCTAGAAATTTCCTTTTCTGTACATTTATTTCTTGTGACATACGAGTATAAAGCCTTTGCACAATGGGAATATCAAAGTTGACTCATGAGAATTACTACAAAAAGGAAACTACACACGTTCCAACCTTTGATAACCTTTTCCTTTTTAACTTGTTACATATAAATACTGTGCTTTTCACTGGACATCAGGAGGTGAAACGGAATCACATCTCTAGTGATCAGTGCTCTTGGCAAAACACTGCACTAGTTATTGATTTCTTGCTGGCTTTGCTTTTTCCCAAATGTAAATTTTTGATAAATTGAAAAAGGTAACTGACCAGAACCTTTCTGTTTATGCTTTTGGCAGGAGCACCTGTAATTAAGTTCAACCTACCTGAACTGTAGGTAAAGCCAAATGATTTATAACCTCTGTTTCTTTTTTTTTTTTTAATCTTCTTTTAATGCAATTCATTTGTAAAGCCCTCCACAACAAAGAAAGTTGCACACCTAAAGATGTACAAAAATAAAAATCACCTAATTTGACATATTCCCATATTCCCCTTCCAATGGAGCACAAGGCTGCTGCAACCTGTATCATGCTTTGTTTGTTAGTTTTCTTTTTCAATTTCTTTTTAACTGATGATAGATTTAGAGAGGAGAGAAGTGAGAGGGGAAGAGATAGAGAGAGATAGTAAAAGAAACAGAGAAGAGGAGATAGAGAGAGAGAGGGAAAGTTTTTTTTTCTCCACATAAAAAGCTATACATAACTACACCTTTGATGAAATGATGATGATGAGAGAGAAAGATGAGTTGTAACTACATCCTCCCATATTAAAACAATTTTCGTCTTCCTTTCCTTCCACTTTCTGTTTTAATTACTTCTAGCCAGTGCTTTTATTTTCCTCCATAAAACAGAGGAAGACTTTTCTCTTCACAGCTTGATTCCATGAAGTTGATATGACAAAATGTACAGATACGATGGAAATGAAAGTAATGGCTTCATCAAAATAATGTCAGTGACATAATCCCTACTATGAGTGTGAACACTCGTAAAGTACATCAGCTAGAGTCTGTGCCACATGCTGGTCAAGTATTTGAGACATAACTAAAGTCAAAAGTCTGCTCTGTTGGTGTACAAAACATGGTCTGTTCTCTGGCACCCGAGCTAAATGTACCAGTATATTTGCAGTCCGTCGTAACATATCTAGACTAGTTCCCATCATTTCTGGACTGTCCCTTAACACATTGATACCATGAGTGCTGACTACCTGCACAGCATTGTGTTCGGCTGTCTCTAAAAAGTCTATCAGCAACGATACACTCGGATGCTGCATAGCTATGGCACGGGCAGCACTGCTGTCTCCCTGCACAAGCTCTGATAGTAACACAACTGCAAACTCCTGAGTTACTTGCTCCTTTTTATTAGCAAGCATTTTAGTCAAGTTATTAACAAGCTGTACTATCCGATTAAAGGGTGGTGTTGCAAGCAACAAGTCCACATTAGCTTCATGTATGCACAATTTACATAATGCTTCAAGTACTAATCGCTGAGGCGAAAGGACGGAGGATGGTGACATGCTTGGCAAGGGATCCTGGGCGCAGGAGGAGGGGCAAACAGCCCAGTGAAGCAGCCCATTCAATATAGGCAAACAGATGTCCTCAGGGTATATTGAGAGATCAAGCTGCCCACATATGTTAGCAAAAATAACCAATGTGTTCTCACGTAATGCATGCAAATGATCCCACCACCATTCGTGTTCAGACATGGAAACATCTTCAAACTCTGTTTCTTCTTTATCAAGTTTTCTCCGTACCTTCACCCGAGGTGGGTGTTGATGATGGAGTAATAATAATTTTCCTAGAATATACATCAGACCGGGATGTCTGGACATTTCAGAGTCATTTCCCTGGATACACGACAAACTGCGAAATATATTAGAAATGCATACACACCGCCGCCCAATCTCATCTTGAGCTTCTGACATAAGGCATACTGCAGGGCTATCTCTCTCAAAGGCCTCTTCTTCAGGATCTTCACACAGCTCAGTTTTCCTTAACAGGGATTCAATTGATATTCCATTTTCAATATGGCTCAAAATGGATTCATTTTTAAGTGAATTAGTTTTCTTATCTTCAGATTTTACTAATTTATCTTTATCCACTTTTGTTTCCACTTTTTGAGACTCTAAATCTTTTTTTACAATACCATCCTTTTCACAATGGTTTTCACTATTTACACAATTTTTTTCAGTGCCATTTTTTGTGGATTCACTCTGTTTCTGTTCAGAATCTAGATTTTTACAATTCTCCTCAGACCGAGGCTCTTCTTTGACGCGATCAGATGCAGCAGCAGCAGCAGCAGCAGTGGATACTTCAGTATCAGCTGGGGTGCAAGTTGGCTTTGTAGCAGCTTTGTTTTTCTCAGCCTCCTCAACAGGTTCTTTTTTAATGTGGACTTTTGTGATGCAATTTGGTAAATTGTCCTCAACCACCCCATTGACGGTTTTGTTGTTCTGGCAGGTTGATTTTAATAATAGACGCACCTCTTCCGATGCATGTTCAGCAGGTTCTCGCATAATACAATTTGATTCAGACAAACTATTGTTGATGCTATCATCTTCACAATTTTTTTTCATGCCACGGTAAAGGAAGAATTTCTTTAACACTTTATGATTAGATAGACTTTCAAAGTGAGTTTGAACATGTTTGGTCATATCACCACCACCTAGCTGCCAATGTTCTGCTTTGCTCGTGAAATTTGTGTACACATCCCAATGTTTCCCATGTAATAGAGCAGTATCTCGATCATTCTCATTGATTTTCACTATTTTCCCTTGCCTTGTAATGTAAGTATAGTTTTCTCCTGTTCGCATACCTTTCCACACAGTATCACTTTCCAAATTTTTGAAATCATCTACTTCCATTTGTGTTTCTTTAGACTTTGCTCCTTTCTTTTCTTTATGTTTTAACATAGCAGTATTGTAACCAACTTCAAGTTCATTAAACAGGCCAAATATGTCGATAAGACAGCGCCGGAAGTGTTCCAGTAAAACTTCAAGTAGCCCTGGTAAGTGTGATAAAGTGAAGTAAGCCACTGTTGAATCATCAAATAAAAGAATAGACAACGTATCCAAAGCCCAAGTACTTTCTGCAAGCATGCCAGACTTTAATGCCATCATAAGTTTCCAGGGTTCAGTTTGACCTGAAATCAAAAAGGAGAAACAGTAAATTTTCAATGGAGCTGACATGAGGTTTAAAGAAAATATCACGTAAATTAAGATATTTTAGTTGTTAGCACTTTCCATAAAGTGATGACCCACCCAGATATCCAAATTACAAGAGAAAAAATTGTGGTAACAGTAACAAGAACACAAAATAATTATACTGCCATGCTGCTCAGGTAATAGAGGTGCAAAATTATTGAATTCCTAAAATTCACTTTGTGACCTAACAATCCCATTATTGGAGAAGTTTTCAATACAAGTGAAGATTTTTGGTAAACATTTGATAGCTCTTAAGTGCAGAGGACATCTTTAAATAACAAATAAGTTGATGAGGTAAGACTTACATATCCTCTGTTCATTACAACAGATCTTCGGACACATTAGCGACAGAATTTAAATATTTCAAATAAAGCCTTTTTAAAAATAAAGTGCTTAATGAAATAACTTTATGGAGAGTCAATTATAAACTGTTTAGTGAAATATATTTACAATATCAAAATAAATCAGAAAATGTTCATTACTTGATACAAATAATTAAATATTGTTTAGATAAGGTAAAAAACTTGAAATGCTATCACCAAATTTACATACACACAGAAATATCTAGCAAACACAAAATCTAAAACATACTAATATATGCATGAATTAAATTGTGTATTAATATAAAACAGGTTGATATTTTAGTAAAAAGGGGGAAATATTAAATCTCACTTAGTGAAGAACTTCTTTTGAATGACACTAAATACTTTTAAGCATAATTATCTAAAACAATTTCAAAATAAACATTAAGTAGACTTAAAAAATGAGAGTAGGAATATAAGAAAGAATGTAAGGCCAATAGGTTAACACTAACTCTACAGAGAAAAATTCACAAACTCACAACAGATTTCTTTTTCTTTCATCTCAAACAATGTTTTTTTAAAAATACAGGTAATATAAAATAGGGGAAAGATAAAAGCAAATATTTCACAGCCAGGCAGGTGAAGTAGCATGAATCAATGGCTTTTGTTCCCACCACCCTGCTTTCCAAACACATTCTACTATACGAGGTAAATTAAGGGAAAAAATAAAACTTCCTCAATGCAAAAGTGTGTGTAATAATAAATTAACGAAATGGGGAAGGGGAGGAATTAATATTTATTTAGGCAGACATTCTTGTCTAAAGAAGAAATAATCTTTAATATGGAGAACATTGCACTGTTAATGTAAAGAAGGGAAATAAATATAAGTATAATTAATGGTTTCAAATTTTGGCACATGGCCAGCAAATTTTAGTGGGAGGGGTTAATCGATTACATCGACCCCAGTACTTGACTGGTACTTTATTTTGTCGACCCTAAAGGGATGAAAGGCAAAGTTGACCTCAAGGGATATGAACTCAGAACAGCCAGAACAAATACCACAAACCATTTTGTTCCAACGCTCTAACAATTCTGCCAGCTCGCCGCCATAATAATATTAATAATATTAATAATTAATAATAATAATAATAATAATAATAATGACAACAATAATAACTTTAGTGAAGTAATACAAATGTATTCAAAAGAAGACATTTTCAAAAATAATGTTCATATAAGTTTTCCTTTAATAATTATCAACTGCTTAAGATAGAATAGAAAAAGAAAAGAAATGTTATGTTAGATGGGGAGGGAAACACCTTAGGTAAAGATAGAAACAGTTGTTAGTGACACAACACTGAAGTGTTAAAGTTTAGTTTAACAGAAGCAGTTTAAGAACCAGACAGTACAATACACACCTTCACATGTTGGTCAATATACTAAAATTTCTTTGTTTTACCACATGTGAAAAATTTTTTTTATTTCCTTTTAGTTCAGTGAAATAGTGAATATTGAATGCTAAGGATTCTTAAACTAATAACTTCTTCCCAATATAGGAATACAAGACTTATAGAAAATATCTAATATTCACCTGTGTGATACCAACACACATGAGACTGCCCTTGGTTCAATGATACAAACTTCCTGTTTCAAAGTAATCTAAATTAAATCATTCTTTCAAAATTTCATGTTAAATTTATTTTCCAAACAACAGTTTAATAATGACAAAGCTATTTCACTAAATTCATTATTTTCAAAATTAATTGAAAAAAAAAAAGGCAGTGCATTTCAATGGAAATGTGAAACGAAAAGGGTTAACACCCAGTTAAGTTAGGTTCACCATACACATATACACACTAAAGGCTATGGTAATGAACACTAGGGTAATTAACTAACCTAATTAGATAATTAACTGACCTAATTAGATAACTGCATGCAGCTAATAAGAATTCACCAATATTGTGTTGCAAAATTAAATGCCCCAAATATGTCAAGCTTTAACTGACTTTGTGAAAAATAAGTTGCATGACCAGATAATAGTGGGTCACAATTTTTACACATAATTTATTGGGCTGGCCAGTTCACTGGTTAATAAAGTAACAGGACATTTTGAACATTCACTTGCAACATAGGTGAACATTTTATACATCCAGTTTTCAACAAGGTAGCTGAACATTTTAAGCATGCACCTACAACAGTGACTGGTTACTTTAAATACCCGCCTACAATAAAATAATTTGCCCATTTTAAACACCCACTTTACAATAAAAATTATTTGATATTTTCAACATCAACAGTAAATATTTGTTAAAGGAACAACAAAAACGTGTACTAATAAAGACAATTAACAATCTGGACAGCAAACACAAGATGTATTAGCATAAATGTAATATTTTTGCTTGAAGGTGTGCATGTGCAAGTGCGCATATATATATGGATATATATCTATGTATGTATGTAAATAAACACATACACACACACACATATATACACATACTAGTTTCTTAAATAAATACAAGTTAGTAAGAATGTGTTAAAGAATAATGGGAGGGAAGGTAGGTACGTAGGTAATTCAGTGGGTAGTTAATTTAAATTAACCAATTATTATTATTAAATAATGACTAACTGTTAAGGATTGACAAAACAAGTAATAATAGCCAGAATGAAAACTGTGCAAGCACCAGCAGCACTCACAAGTAGCAAGCAGCAGAGCAGCAGGTATTGCCATTAAATAAAGTATATTTACCTATGTCTTGTTTAGCTAGCCGCTTTCTCTTGGCCAGCAAGGGCTGAACAGCTTCTACGCTATCTGGTGGGAATGATATTTCCTTCTTGGGTGGGAGTTGAGCATTTGGTACCATACCCCCAGGCTTCTGTACAAAAAGACGAAAAGCAACCCATCATAGCTATAGGAAGATTAAGAGCTGAATAAGCTTAAACAAATGATGATGGTTTGAAGATGACAGATGATACCACATTTTCTTCCCTTTTCTAAAGAGTGTTATTGCAAAAGCAACGACTATTTTGCCTATGCCAATATCTATTCAGGTTAGAACAACTGTTAAAAAATTTATCAATAAAAAAAAAAGGAAAAAAAATGGAAAATTAAAAATTAAATTAAAAGATATCAGCCCTCTCCGATTTTTATTTTTTTTTTTTTTATTAATTATTCATAGAATAAATTAGTCTTAGAATATATGTATGTATATTCAGATGGTTTTAAAAAAAAAAGCAATAAATTTTTTTTGAAGTGAAAAATAAAAATAAAATTTAAAAAAGTCAAAAAGTGAACAAGATACGCAATAAGAACAGGGCGTACATTAAAGGAGAAATAAGAGACAAATAGAAGATTGGGGTGACTAAGCAGAAGTCTCCTTCCAAACAGGGAAAGGTGGCGCAGTGGGCATTCCTGACAACAAGAAATTCTAAAGGGATAAGCAATTTCTTACACAAGAACTAGGCTAACAATAATCGGTTTACGACATAAAATAATTATAGACCCACCCCAGTCAACTAACACCAAGTTATAATCAACAGTTGCTGCACATGAAAGCTACAGACAATGCATCAGTCCCTGTAAGGAGGACAAGGCTGGCATTAAAAGGCGGCCAATGGCATTAACATCCAGCTTACTGGTTGACCTGCTACAACTAACTGTTTGAAGGAAGCAGAGGAAAAGAACACATACAGCTAATGAAAACTTTTTCTATTCAGTGGCATTAAGTAATTACTATGGCATCAACACCAGATTAATATGACTAAATACAGGCTCAAAGCACATTGACCAATGAAGCTCAGTGGAATGATAAAACAATAATTCTTTATCGAAAATAAAAATTGAAAAAAATTAAAACAGAATACAACATTGCTGGTTAATAATAATAATAATAGTAATAATGATAGTAATAATATTAAAAATAATAAGAATAAACATGGCAGAGCAGTTGAGGTGTTGCTTTGAAATACATATTTCAGCTCTTTTTCACCCAGCATAACAAGTGTGGTAAGAGAAATCGTCAAAAATACCCATTAATCGTAAGTTGAAGAGTGGCAGTGAGAAAATTCCAAGGTAAGATTTAATCCGTAAGCATGGCTGCAAGTTGTAAATCGACGTTAAAATATGTTTGAAGTGGTCACCTGAAGCACCGTGGAAAGGAGAGAATAGTGCACTATGTTGAAAAGGTATTGATGGGGGAGAGAAAGAGAGAGAGAGAAAGAGAGAGAGGGAAAGAGGTACACATACACACACACACACACAGTGTCCAATAACACATATACAGCACAGGAACATGTAGAAACAAGATACTTAAAGGCTTACACATATGTACACATACATATACAGAATACACACACATACAGCTGAAAATAGAGAGGAACAAGAGGAAAAACAAGAAAAGGAGATTAGTGGGTGGGGGTGAGCATAACCAGAGATGCAATGGGATAAATAAATGAAAACCACAATATTTTAAGTTTATGAAACTGCTATTTTTATACCCACTGTATCTTTCTGCATATGCTAGGATTTTAAGTAACAAGGTCTAAGATTCACATCAATTTAAATAATAATTTTTTTTTAAAAATCAAGTTTCATTATATCAACATAATGAAATATATTTCAAAATTGTACACCTAAATGTATGAAAATTAAAATGAACCTATGTGTTTGACAATTGCATTGGATTCTAGAGCAATTACATTTCTTTCAATGGTTAAGTAAATTATATAAGTAGCAATGAATGCAATACAAGATATTAGTTATTTACAGATTAGGCAACTGTCATTTAAATCCAATGCTCTTCATATGATACACTAACAACTGGCTAAAAGCCAACTCAACATTTTCCAGTTGAGAGAAGAAGAAAAAAAAAAGAAAAGGGCTGGCCAAATTGTCTAAAACAATTATGGAGATGGTTGAAGCTTCAGAATCAAAACAGAATTCCAAACAGTTTCAAGAACACAGAATTTGAAGATATCTACAAGATAATACTCAAGATCATAATTAATTAATCATTAAGATAACAATGCATGGAATACTTTTACCCTTTTCTGAAATCATTAAACAAAAACACAAACTCTAAAACATTTAAGAGGGAGAGATGGAGGATGGGTAATAAGACATAAAGTAGACAAATAAGACAGGTATAAATAAATATAAAGAATATTATCTGCAGCTTCTTTCTGAGACAACCACCTGCAGATAAAATGAACATTTAAGTTAGAGGAATTGAGAAAATTTTAATTTACTTCCTTTTCATATTATAATTGAAATCAGATCATTTCACCAAGACACAGAATAAATAAATCAACCAGCTTTTAGTAGTTTTATTGCAAAGTATAAACAAGAAAATTACTGCAATTAAAACAGAATATATCCCTATATACTAGATTTCATTTCCACAATGGTCTTCATATTGTCAAGAATAAACGAAAAATCTTTATCAAAAGAAAATTTAGTCCTCTCAAAACGTAAAAAGAAAGAAAAAAAAAAGAAGAAAACGTGCAAAGATAATAGGCTGGATGGGACTAGTAAAATAATGAATACAAATTAAAAATAGGTGCTGATACTTGGTGTTGTAACTAGAAGTTTTATAACTTTGGAGAAGAAAGAAAAAAATAAGTTCTAGTTAACAAGTGACTAAAAACAACTTAGATAGCAAGGCTAGAATAAGAATAACAGCCATATAGCATTGAAGCGTTGTAGAGAGGCATGCTTAATATGACCACATCTAAGCATTTCCAATGTTGAAGTAAAAAAAAAAGTTGATATCAGAACAGAAGAGAATAATTATAAAGTAATCCTGAGAAAAACGGGAAAGTATAACAGCAAATGTTATATTTGGTAGAAAATTATCTTACCAACAGATTGGTAATTAGTTAAAATGTCGACAGAATAATTCAGTTTACATACAAAACACTCAACTTCAATCATAATACTTTCATGCATTCATGCAGAAATTCGTTTCCTTTAAAGACTCTGACCTGAATTCAATTCAAATAAGAAACACCAAGCTATTTCATAGACTTTACTAAAGACAGAGAGGCTGAAATATTTGGGAGGTGATGGAAGAAGAGGAGGGGGTAGAATTAAGCAGAGAGTAACATTGGAAAATATATAATTACATCATATATACATACATGCATATATACACAAAATTATGTACACACACACATAAATCAATATTTATGTCTGTGTATGAATTATATCCCTAGATTTATACATACAAATATATACGCACATATTCATACATACGTGTGTATGTATATATGTATACATATATATACACACACATACACGTGTACATACACATGCACACACGAATACACATGTAAACACACAAATATACATATGCCTTCATTCATATATACATATGTATATATACACACACACTCCTGTATAAATACATGTATACACACATACCTGTGTGTATATATATATACATACATATACACATGCACGCACACACACACTTATATACCTGAACATTCATATAAATACACATTCATATACGCACACACATACACAAATTCATATACATACACACACAAATGCACATATATATATACACACACACATGCACGCACATACATACATACATACATACATACATACATACATACATACATACATACATACATACATACA
>JAOPUL010003032.1:33536394-33548632 GCA_027564515.1 Octopus rubescens | reverse complement strand
AATAATGATATAAAGGAACAAAAAGAATGAACGTATAACGTACAC
This sequence comes from Octopus rubescens, assembly GCA_027564515.1. NCBI lineage: Eukaryota > Metazoa > Mollusca > Cephalopoda > Octopoda > Octopodidae > Octopus > Octopus rubescens. The sequence goes on along the minus strand of JAOPUL010003032.1, from coordinate 33,548,587 downwards.
ACTACCCATTGCCACAGCCTCATCAGTTAAAGTCCAATATATTAAAAAGTCTCCCCTTTAATGTTTATTGTTCAATTTTGGTGGTGCCAGTGGTGAAAATTACAATCACTGGGCAGTACCAACGAACAAGTGACAGACACAAAAAGGACATTCTAAATTGAATAAGTATACGAATACAAACAAAATCAGAATTAAAATAATGCAACTTTATACACTCCATGATTAAGGCCTACCATCTAACAGGGCGTTGTAGTAACAACACACTTGTCAAGTAACAAAGATAAATCAACAGTATGTGGATATACAAACAATTTATGTATATATATATATATATATATACAAGGTGATTGAAAAAGTAATTCCCTGTACCTCACCATACTGCAAGATGAAATCGGGCAAGTTATCAGTAATTTAGAGAATATTGAAGATTTGATCATCATGCAAGATGGCATTTATTTTGCTGTTGTTATTCGTGAATGGTTGAATGCCCCCTTACCTGAGTGACGGATGAGCCATAGTGTTCTGCATGATTGGCCAGCCATAAGCCGTGATTTAGCACGTTGCGACCTTTTTCTTTGGAGTTGGTTAAAGGAGCCAGTATACTCTCAAAAACTAAAGACTTTGGAAGATCTTCAAAGGTAAATACGAGACATTATGTCTTCCATCCCATAAGAATTCCCGGTGAAATCAGTTGATGCATTTCTTGGCTTGCTTGAGAAGTTGTTGGCAAAAGCTGATACCCTTATCAAATTTTAAATAAAACACCATACTATACGCTTTTTTCTCGCATTCATTTCTAGTGAAATTTATAGTTAAGAAATAAATTATCCGAATTTTAAAATAGGTAGTTACTTTTCAATCACACTGCATACATACATACATACATACATACATACATACATACATACATACATACATACATACATACATACATATATATCCACCGGAGAGGACTGATTCTTGCAATAGGCAAAGTGCTAAAGCAGTGTACATTAATAGTGGTTCATTAATTTTATTAAAACAATTATCTACTTAAAAAAAGGAAGAAAAGGAATCCTTAGAATTGAAGCAATGGAAAGAAGAGAAGAGATAATGAAGACAGAATAAGCAGGCAAATTTTTTTTTTAAGTCACGTTCATGTCACAAAGAGGGCACAAGTTCACGATGTATACATATTAAGCAAACATATTTATACACACGCGCGCATGTACGTGTTGATGTTATTGTTTTGTTTTGTTGTTTTTTTTTTTTCATTAAATTTATAACAATTATATAAAGTGTTTCATTGATGCCAGAAACAGCAGTTAAGCAGTCATACAAATCCTGAAATAAACAAGCAAAAATGAATTCTTCAAAGAAAAAAAAAAAACGTAAAAAAAAATAGAAAGAAATAAAAGGAATAAGAAAGTTTATATCATGCGCAATATTTGCTCCTGATAAGAAATTTTTTTTCCCCTCTCTCTCACATCATTCACAAGCACACGTTTCAGATAGACTAGCTAGCAAAGATGCTGAACAGTAGAGAGATCCTTGTGCTGCATAAAGGAAAAGAGAAGAAATAGAAAATGACTTATGCATAGCCTTGCTTTCATAAACCTCTTGCAGATTCTTTAATGAGTATAAGTGAAATATGAAACTGAGTAAAAACTTCTTTTTTTTTATTTTATTTATTTATTTATAAAAGGGGAAGTGCTGGTATAATTTAGTTTTTTTATTGATAGATAAGATAGGACAGCTGCAAGAGTAGGATGAAAAGCAAAGTATACAGATATGCTCGGAATTAGAAATATATCTAGGCTGCTTGCAATAACTAGTTAATTGATCTTTAGTGAGAACAGATGATTAGTGTTAACTTTTATGTCATAGTCATAGCTATTTCATGAACTGACAAAATATATTTGCTCTAATTGACTTCAATGAAGTGCCCAAGGAAAGGAGGAGGTGAACTAACAGATTAAAACAAAGGTTAGCATATTTCCTCTGTTAGTTCAGTTCCCCCTCTTTTCTCTTCTTGGAACTAGACTAACAATCTGTTTTAGTCAACTGAAATTAATACAATGGTAATCAGAATTCTGTTGGCAATAACGAAGAAAGTAGCTAATTTGAAATGAATTAATGATAATTGAGGCAAGATTTTTAGATTTTACCATTAACAAAGAGAAAGTCAATTAGAACAAATCTGATTAATCTCCTCATTGTAATTAGAAAGATTATTTTTCAATATTAAAATCATTAGTAGTATTATATTAATAATTGCTTAAAAGATTATAAAGATATTACAATAATTAACATCTAAATAATAGTAATTCACTACTTAAATGGCCTAATGAACATTTACAAATCAATTAAAAATTAGTTGTTTTTTTTATATATTTAACAGAAACTGATCATCACTAAAATATATAACAGGATCAATGAAGGTCTTGGCAACTAAAGAAGAACGGGTACCTCATTAATATAGCACCAAAGGCAAGTGCAATATATTGCTTTTACATTTTCATAGTAAATCATCCAAAAACTACAACTGACTTTTTCATCTTTAAACAGATTTCTCAATTCAAGATAAAGGGAAATGTAAAAATTTACTTTGAAAATTACTTTGTACCAAAAGGAAAAGGGTAAAATTCAAACAAAATATTTGTTTATCTTTTTTTTCCCCCTTTTTTTTTTCTCTGTTGAAATCTTAGCAAATGCTTTAATACAATTTTGCTATGGTTTGTGTTTCATTGGTTAATATTCAGTTTTAATTATTTTAAATTGAAAAATGTGTTGTTTCATAAGTAAAAGAGGATTTAAAGGTGATGAAAAATGCCAATAGCACAGCCAGGATCTAACAGGCTTAAAGAAGAGAAATAGATGTGAATGGGTATATAACAAATGTGAAAACATTCACCACATTCCAAGAAAACAAACAGTACAGCTATGCTTTAAGATAATGAAAGTGTAAGCTAGTGAAATACTTTGCTGGATAGGTGAGTGAGCAAGTGATTGAGGACACACTGCAAAAGCAGACCTGGTGAGATGTGTGAGGTAGTTTACAGAAGACAGTGCATGCAGATGAAAATATAAGAAGCCACTGCAATGAGTAGCAGAGAAAGCAGAGATAAAAAGCAAACTTCATACAGTCCATAGAGATAATTGAGAACATGTCCAGTCAAATGAAGATGAAACTAAGTCAGCTAAACTTTCATTCTTCAAATTTATTCCTTAAAGGAAATTAAATATCATCAAGTCATATGAAACTAATTTGTTGTTGTTGTTGTAGTAGTAGTAGTATCATCATCATCAACTATAACAGTGAATTCAATTAGTAATGTCAGCGGAAGACAGGGCAACAAGCATTCTGTCCACCAAAAGTACAGTACACCCCAGTTCTAATTGTATCTGTCATTTTTTAACATCATTTTAAGCAGTCATGCAGTTTTCAACATAAGGATTGGATAAAAGTCCAACAGACAATGAGTCAGGGACATCCAGGATCCAAGTCTAAAAATCAAGGCACACACAGACACACTCACTCACTCACTCACCCCCACTGCATTTTATCTCACTGATTCCATGGAAGCACAAACAAATTGTCAAGCCTGCAAATCCAGATGCAAGTATGTGCTGCTATGAGCTTTTACTCTAGAATGTACCTATTGAAAAAGGTTTAAAACCAACACACCTTAACTATATAATTATAATACTTATCCATTGCGCGCACACACTCTCTCTCTCTAGCAACTAACACTAACAACTAAATCCAGTCTAAAAACCATTAATATCATCCATGCACAAGACATGCTTGCATGCAACACCCCACAAATTTCGGAAATGAGGTTTTTGAATGGTGCAAATAGGAGGAAAAACTAAATGAAAAACAGGCTTAATATTTTAAGGTGAAAAAAAAAATTGAAAAAGGAATCCAGTATGAAGCATTAAATCTACCTACTATTTCATGTTCATAACAATTTATAGAAAGAAGAGAAAAAAATAAAGAATGCCATGTTGAGGAATATTGTGAATAATAAATACTGGTTTTTAAGCCAAGTTGGTTAAAGTGAAAAACTCATTCTGATTGTTGTCAATGATGACTAAAATATACTAAGAGCTAGAGTCAGTTTATGAAGCAGCAGAAATATTGGAACTATGAGGATAAATTGATAGATGTTATGAGCAAGGAATGTGCCACCATTTGAGCATAAGCTAACAGTAGAGGGGACAGATGCCAGATTCCATTGCAAAACAGGTTTCAAATGCACAAATGACTAGTGAAAATTGGGTATTGGTTAATAAGTGATTCATGCTAGTTGACCTTCACCGCCATCACCACCAGCCACACATGCTAAAACTTCCAAAACAAAACAAGTTATTCTTTCCTGTGGATCATCGCTCTAATGGCCACACTGCACTCACCTGTACCCTAGGAGGTGACATATATGGTTTATCCCTTTGTGGAGACAGCCTGGGGTTCATAGTCCTACCTGTGCTGCTCGGGCTGGGGGGAACCATTGGAGGAAGCATTCCAGAACCAGGAGGCATGGCATTCATACTGGAGCCAGGATAGTTGGATCCACTGTGTTGAGACCCATAGCGCTGCTGCATAGCTGTCCACTGGCTAGGATCCCTTCGTGAATCTAGTAAATTATCAGGGGGGAAGAAAAAAAAGAGATAAAATCATACAACAATTGAATCAGATGAAAAAAAAGAGAAGAAAGTATTCATTATATTAGCATTCATAGATTTCATTTGAAACATATAAAAAAAATCGTTACTGACATTTGTAGAGCTAGATAACAGGTTGCATAACTTATGATTAAGAGATACAAATAAAAAATAACATATGATTAAAAATAAAGAGAGAAAGGCAAAAACAAGATGATGTACATAAAAACACATCAAATTAAGTAATATTTCAAAATAGTTCAAGTCTACTGGTGGCCACCAATTTAAAAATCATATATCTGAGAAATAATCTAATAATACTTTTAGTTGAAGCAAAATATGATTATTTTCTGTTTTATATCGAACAGAATATTTCTTCAAATTGAAATATATATACCACTAGAGTCATGTGGTGCTAAATTTTCAGTATTACAATTCTCTAGAATAAAAGTTTTAGCATTACACCATACTGAAACACTACACCTCTTTCAATAAACTATATAGTTATGACCAGGCTGGAGCACTGCTATGCTCAAGTTTAAAGCACAGCAGTACTGAGCATCTTGTATAACTAATAACCAGTCATTAGAATTTACTTTAGAATTAAATTTTTAACATTTATATAAAAGTTTAAAATTGTAGCCAAAACCCAAGTATATGAAATGTTAATTCTTTGGATTGCCTTCCTTTTTTTTTTTGGTAAAAAAAAATTGGATAAAAAGATTAAAAAATATGCAAGAGAATGAATAGTACAACCAGAAAAAAAATAAACAAAAGAAAGCAAATATAAATGCAAAATATGGAATATTAGAAAGGAAGAGGTAAAAATAAAGTGGCAGAGATAGAGAGAGGGTGTGGAAAGAGAGAGAGAAAATATGTGGAGAGGAGATATAATTAAAATATATCACATTCAAACAAGCTTTTGCTATTTCTTCCTAAAAGAAAGATTTAAGTTGAAATAATGGTGTATTCTAACAGGAATTTTGTTGACAGCCAAAAAATTTGGTGAAAGGTTAAGAGAATAAAAATATATATATATAAATATATATACAATAGTCTAAAACAATCAAATTTGAGAACTTTTTACCAAAAATTAGCACCAAAACTAACTTCAAATTGTTAATAGTGAGATTTTTTTTTGTCATAGTTAATCAGTCAACAAGAACAGTTGATTTTGTTGAGACTGCCTGACAAATGCAAGATGAAAATACAGTTTAGCTTAAGTGGAATCTACTCACTAAACAATATCGTTTAGACACAAATTATTAATACTTTCCGAGACAACATATAGTGGTTCATGCCATTATGAAAATATAACAACTGCACCTTATGTGTAACATATTTAGAAACATTGCAGAATTACATAGCTTAAGTAACACAGAAACAAGGATAACTGAAACAGATTCACTATTTTATACTTGATAATCATTTTTAAAATTTCTTCACAGAAAAATGCTTCTGGTAATAAATGATTAAGAATTTTGGCTGAAGATGAAAATCACAAAAAGAACCAGTTGGAAAAACAGAAATATTTAAAGAGAAACACTTGACTAGTTTATAATATCTATAAAAACCAGCTTCACAACAAACATGATAGTCACATATAATAGTCAGCATTTATATATATTCCTGCTGATGCTTAAAGTAGAACAGGGCCATTTTAGCAGCATTATAGGCCTCTGGGCAAATCAATGTACTGGGTACTATAGTATTTACTTATTGACAGTAAGCTACAGCATACATAGATCAGAACTGGGGCCCCAAGTCTTGAGAGGCCCCCTGTGCCACTATCTAGTGTGCCCATGCCTTAAGATAGCACTGCAGCAGAATCAGCCAATGAAAATTAAGTAAATACAACATAAGTACATCACTTTCTAATCACATCCACAAAACTTCATTTGCTCCACTCAAACTCCAAAACTAGAAATCTGTACCCATACTGCCCCAACTCAACATATGTATTAACAAACAGAGTGTCATTATTGTAGACACTGACAGAACGTTCTGTTTTGTATAATGAAGGTGGATAGCGAACAGACATAATACGTATTCTATTTAATCAACTTCTGAAACGTTTAATTGATTACCTGTGTGCCACAAGTCTACCTGAGCAGACCGGACTATGACTAATCAACAACAAACACAGAAAACCTCTCAGTCAGGATATCGTATCATGTCTGCAGATAGAGATATTCCAAAGCTGGTTCTAGGAAAATAAAAACTGCACTAAAATACATTTGCCACTCCCCCCCTCACACACACACACACACACATAACATTGGAATCAATAAAATCATTGAGGGCAGCACAATATAGGGTTAAAACACTGAAGTCAGAACTTAAAACAATAGTGATCCTGATCTTCTAAGTGTGCCTCTACACTTTCAGAATCAAATACACCAATAAAGTACAAAAGATCAGTACTTGACTGATCACCACAGCTGAACCTAACCTTCCAATACTACTAACACTTCTACAACTTTTACTACTAGTGGCTGGCTACTGTAGTAAATTCTACAAGTTGTGAGAGAAATTAAGGGTTAGATCTACATGATTAAAGGAACAGTTGATTTGTGATAGAAACATGTTAATTAAGACCTATAGTTAAAAATATATTGCTGGTGGGAGCCAACTGTAATGTTTATTGCAATGTTACGCAGAGTTCTCATTAACAATTAACTAATGCGATTTAGAAAACAAAAATTTTCATTGACAACATATTTAGAAGTAGATAAGAACATTTATTTACAATATACAATAGCCTGTAGGGTTAGATTGAAAAAGATAAGAATTATTTTCATTCTGGTGCAAGAAGAATGACAGGTAAACCTAGAAGGATGTTCTCAAGAATTTTGAAGTTGTAAAGTCTAACCTACACATGGAAAATATAAAATGGCTCTACTTAAGATTTTGCTCCAAGACAGTTGAAAAAAGAAAGAGCATTGAAAATCTGCTGGTTTACTACTGGCTTTAAAGCTTACCGTGCATGGGGCTGTCCTGTGGTGGAATCATAGCCTCCCTGTATTGTGGATACATCACAGGAGCAGAGCCAGGCTTTTCAGGGTAGGAGTTAGGCTGATTAGTGTAGCCTAGTTCAGCAGGGGGAAAATAAGAAAAAAAGAGAAACCGAAATAAAAATCCTTTGTTTGAATCTGAATAGTGGGGATTTCCATGAGCAACAAAGTAAACTACAACTTAAAACTGTTCCGATCCATCAATACTCCAGATAGCAGTAGAAAGGTAACACTAATTACTGAAAGAAACTACATTTTGCTGGCTTTTTATTCAAATATTTGGATTTTAAGCTAAATAACTGCCCATCCCACTTTAAATTTAGGTTCTCCAAATGTTCGACATTTATGCTGAAACTGAACAAGAAAATCTTTGAAAGACAAATTTCTATTGTGATTTAATATTCAGAGTAAAATCAAGAGCCTGCCAATAAATATAGGTTTTGTTGATTACAGAAGGAATGAATGGACAGGCTATAAATTGCAACTCAATTATATCAAATTTTACTTGAATACTGAAAGATTTGCAGTGACCTATTTTTAAAGATATTCCATTTTAAAGTTATCTAAATTAGAACGTCTGTTTCCCCATACACATACGATGTAGCTATGCAGCTAATCTACTGAACTGAAACAGATCAATTAAATCTTTATTTTTAATCAAGTTTTAAAAATCCTGGTATTAGATACATTTCTGTATAGCTGCAATGAGTTCAGGATCAGGTCAAATGTGGTTACAATTCCTTCCCCATTAAACTGTTTTCCATTTTCTTTTAAAGAAATATCAAAAACTATAAAACAAAATGCAAATGCCATTATTAGTTTGAGGGCCAATGCAAATTAGATCAAATATGAGAAGTAGTCTATATGTGAATGAATGGGTCTAAGAAAGCCAAGTCAGAAATTGAAGTATAGTTAGAAGGGATAGAAAATTTTTTTTTTTTTAACTAAAGTAAAAGTAAGAAATAGAACAGAAAGTTCAGCAACAGCCAACTAAAGTATTAAATGGGAAAGGAACAATTTATATAAGCAATGAAAGCAAAAATGAAAACAACTGGAGGGTACACATGGGTTTAAACATGAAATACAAGGAATAATATACAGTTAAGTAGTTTCTTGGTAATAGAGGTATGTCAAAATTCAATCAGTAGTAAATAAGTTGGTTATTTTCTCAATAAAGCACAACTAAAACTGGGTCAATTATTACAGTGTAAAAATAAGAGAATATTTTTGGTAAAGATCATATTAATACTGTAACACAAAAATAGATGGGGTTTTTTTAATTAACAAACTCATTATTGTTTCAAATTTCAATTTTCAACCCTTTCATTAATTCTAAAATTTATCTTGAATTAGAATGGTTTCATATTTGTTTACATGAAAGTGGAGTTTCAAACACAAATGGTCCTACCATAAATCTACTACTAAGGAATTTGTCACAAAACTAACTGCAACTAAGTACATGTGGAATTTTGTGTTTAAATAGCACTATATAAAAACAAGTTAACCTTTGCCTGTCCAAAGCATGTTCATAAGTCTGTCCTAAATGCCCTTGCTTGTTTTCAGACTTTTAGTTAGCTTCTTTCAAATGTCCTTAGTAATATAGAGCTTTCTTTACTTGGAATATGTATCAAATATGATGCATGGATGTCAGGGAAATGCCATGTGCCTTATGTGATACACAGAACAGGAAAAGGGTTAATAATCAATATGACATTATATAGCTTATTAAATGCTTATCATTATATCAATGGCAAAAATGCCCTAATTTCATTCAGCTTGCCCTTTTTCTTCTGTGATTTTGTCTTTACTATTACTCAATTGGAATAAACAAGAGTAAATAAGTCAATGGGTTTTGAGTCATGAGGATGACTGACTGGATTTGCTTTCTTCTGAAAATTTTGGAAGAGAAATATTTTTAAGGTTTTCACTCCATTCTCTTTTTCGAAATCACCATTTTTACAACTGTTGCCTGAAGTTGATTACTAACTTGGAAACTAAAAAATATCCACAAGTTAACTTGATGGGTTTGTTTTGTTTTGTTTTTGTTTTGTTTTGTTTTTTTGTGCAACATTCCAAAATCAATCTATATAATTAAATCTAAAGCTTACATAATTTTACACAATTTTTGACGAGTAGAATCTATAGAAAAATTAAATGAAAAGAATAAAATCTACAAAAAAAAATTCAGAAAATTCACAGCTAGTGTATTTATTCATGAAATCAGGAGTTATCACTTGTAGTAATGATGTTTCTATTCCTATTTTGATTTAAATGTATAGATAGGTAAATATACACAGGAAGTCTCAAGCACAATATTCTACATCAATGGGTGATAGCAGATGGGTTGGTAACAAAAGGGTTGAAATTGACCATTAAGTTAAGAGTTAAAAGCTGAAATTTAAAGCCAAGAGCAATAAATGTTATCAGTTTCAATAACATTCAACAGCTGCAAATAAAAATCAATTCCATGCATTAGACAACAAACCATTATTGCACTGAAATGAAAGGATGACCTCAGTATCGAGGAATACAATATATGATTGATTTATGCACTTGGTAAAAAAAATTAAAAGGTAAATCTCTCTAAAAATTACCCAGGTGTTGATAGATAACTTACTGCAATAGTTCATTGCCAATGTACTGGATCAAAAGTTATGTCTAGCTGAGGGGATTTTTAATTTGCTAAAAACAATGTTTAAATCAGATGAAAGTAAACTGGAATAGCTGCAGTTAGGCCTGAAAGCCATTAATTATTCAGTGATAGGTTCCTATGAACAATGAAATTGCCTGTGTTCTTTAGTTTGTTTTCGCCATCACAGTTAAGAACATGCTGGAGAACCATCATCAATTTCAATGTCTACTTTTCCATGCTTAGAAGAAATTCACTGAGACAGGATTTCTCTGGCCTTATGCTCTTCTTGACAAGAACTCTCATTTTCTTTCAAATAAAATATGCCTCCAAGTCCAGACATATTTTTATGGAAGATTGCAAACAAATGTCAACACTTGTACAATGTTGAAGTTTGTTTACAATTAGCATGTGGAGTCAAGACAAGGACAGATGGGACACACATTATGATGTGCTTCTTTGTAGTTTCTTGCAAAGCTTTGGTCAGCATAAGCTGTAGTAGAAGGTACTAGCCTATCTACACAGTGGGCCTGAACCCAAACCACATAGTTGCACAGTAAACTTTTAACCACACAGCTATGCCTGCAGCTGCATATTAAAGAAATCATGTACACAAAATAGTTTCTTTTGTGCTTTTAATAATTTTCGCTTCATAGAGAAAATCCCTAATCCAAAGCAAAACATTTGTTTGGAGAAGTTTCACAGCAAAGATAGTTTAAAAATACTAGCACACAAGAAAGGAGCTAAAAAATAAATATGACACGTTCATTAATCTGGCATATAACTTTCTATTGGATAAGTAACACCAGTGCACAAACTAAGTGCAGCACCAATATGACGGCAATAATTAGTACAAATTAGAGAAGAAAAGAGCCATACTAGTAGCCGAGAAAGCCTTACTAGTAGTGTTAAGCCATATTAATAGCTGAAGAGTACAGAAACCCAATTCTGAGTGTCAGGCTATTGAACGATTTTGACTGCATTAAATCATCTACTTTGGATCCAAAAATGGCTTTTAAGAGATTTAACAAGTGAGGGAAAGTACAAGATATATAATTTAATTAGTTTAGAGTTGGAGACCCTGAATATTGACAGAACAATATGAGGGGTAGTTTGGATGTTCTTTTCTTGTAGTGAAATATCAGTAGAGAAGAACACAAGTGAAAACATATCTATGAATTTCTTTTTTGCAGTGCTCTTCTTGAGTTAATATTTCATACAAAAAGTTTTGCATAAGATCATTTGCATGCATATTATATAAAATCTTATTACATTATTTTTTTAAAATGACAAATCTTAAGACCTTGACCAGAAAAAAAATATCCATTTTATATAAAAATTCTTGAAGTGTGAAAGCTTTGTGATTATATATATATATATATATATATATATATATAAAAGTAAAGTTTTAATAAGTACATATTGTTCTCAAAGATTAAATTTGAAACTGATATCTAAAATTCCTTTATTGGTTTAGATGAGCTTATATTGAAAGTTTTCTTAAAAGCATACCAAAAGACAAAAAAAATGCAAGATTTGAAGAAATTTAAGTGGAACTATGTTGTACAAAGATTAAATTTTATGTATATGAGTATGTGTGTGCGTCTCTTTCAAATGAAAGCAAATTATTTTACCATTAAATAAATACTTTAAAAAATGCAATTTGTCATAACCAGAAAAACATTTAGCATGTAAAATTTTAAACAAAACAAATTAATCAAGTAATTTAGAATAATTATTTCCTGGCTATTTCATGTTTACAAACCAAAATGTAAGAAATAAGGAAAATTTTGACAATCAATATACACTTAAATGAATTGAGAAAATGCAAACTTATATATACACACACACATACATATATATATACACACACACACAGAATGTGTGTATATATATATATATA
>JAOPUL010003032.1:33502243-33531852 GCA_027564515.1 Octopus rubescens | reverse complement strand
GTGTGGACTGGGCGTTTTTAAGTGTCACCTGCACTGCCAGGGTTTCCAGGCACCTTCAAGATCTAGGAAGGAAAGGGAAAGAAAGGCCCTATAGAAGGTGAGAGAACTTTGTTCATTCGACTAAAAAATTCTTCAAGGTGGTGCCCCAGTATAGCCACAGACTAATGACTGAAACAAATAAAAGATAAAAGAATTGTCACATACAACCACATTGTTTCCTAATTCTGACAGAAAATTCATGATGTGGCCCCCAGTCAGCCTTAAAAAGTTCTATCCAGTTAGCACCAGATCCATTGTAACTTTAATAGCTGCTCCTCCTCTGGTCTGTCATCCAACACTAATTATGTCACTAAATTAAACTCATCTATTACTTCAAATGAACAATCTCAACAGATTTAAGGCCACACAAGATGGTACCTTCTCCAGTCTATCTATCTACAATAAAGATTCCATTATACTTTATTGCTGACACTGCAGGAATTTTGTGTTCTCTACTACTTAATAGTACATCGATAAATTTGCAGCTGTTTCAACCTGCTTCAGAACACATTACACATCATCATAATCCTTGATTGTACTACAGAATGTAAATGTGTTCAAGAGCCACAGAAACATTACGGGAAACAATGCCAAAACCCAGTTTTATGTCATTAAGCCAGCAAGAGAAATCTGCTAAACAGAACTTTTCAGCAAGTTCTATTCACTCGGTGTTAGTGCACTTTTACAGGCATTCGATGTAGATGGAGGCAGATGAGAGATAGGTAAACTAACGCCGAGGTAAACTCTTCTCCCTCGCATTCAACATGTGATTCTTTTGATCCCCTCCAGTTTTTTTCACAGCTTATTTGCACTCCAGTGTCCATGCACACTATTATTACACATCCAGTAGAGCATGTTTCTCTAGGTTCATTCCAGGCTACACATATCCTATGCATTATATGATATTATATAACATTATCACCAGAAAGGAATCTTTTTGCTGCCAGCAGAATTGAAATCTCACCGAACTTTATTTAACCCACCCGACTCTTGCTTTAGCTACTATGCTTTCAGAACAACCACCTCTACTGCTAACTAGATCACCTAGGTAACAGAAGCTGTCAACTTCCATATTTGAGAGAATATATTACTAACTACTCTTCTACATCTTGTACATACAATGTCTTACTTCCTTGTCAGCATGTCTGTGATTCCACAACACTTCTTGTGCACCCACAGTTTACATTGGGCACACCATATGGAATTCCTACCTACTTATTTTCTGTGCATCAAATACAGCAACTAGTTTTGGACTGCTGACCTATGAGTCTTAAAACAAAAATTAAAACTATGACTATATATCTACTAGAGTTGAACTTAACTAAACATTTCCCAAGGCAACTCAGGGAAATATTCAAAATTTCAAATATCATTGAACCCACAATCCAACAAAAAGAAACTAATCTCAGCCTTACAGGTTTTTAAGCTTTCTCCCACTATTAACAGGCTCCTCAAAACATTTACTTATTCCATTTGTTAGCATATCAGTAACTATCAAAACAATGAGCCATTTTCTAGTGCATCATTGAACCACTTGATACTTTAAAATCTATGTCAACTACGATAATGAGTAATGCCTTTTAAAATTAAACACTGACAGTGCTTCACCAGCAAACATCTGATTAAATGTATGAATGAAATAAAAATTATCAATTTTAAGTATGAATACTATATTTTATCTTTCATCTTACTTGTTTCAGTCATTAAACTGTGGCCATGCTGGGCCCCACATTGAAGAATTTTTATTTAAATGAATTGACCCCAGTACTTTTTTTTTTAAGCCTGACACTTATTCTATAAGTCTCTTCTGCCAAACCGCTATGTTACAAGGGGTGTAAACACACCATCACCAATTGTCAAGCAGTGCTGGGAGACAAACACAGACACAAAGACACACACACACACACACACACTATCATCATCATACTCCTTTAACGTCCATTTTCCATTGACCGGAGCTGGCAAGCCGGAGGGCTACACCAGGCTCCAGTCTGATATATATATATACACACATACACACACACACACTGGGCTTCTTTTAGTTTCTGTCTACCAAATCCATTTACATGACTTTGATCGGTCCGAGACTATAGTAGAAGGCACTTGCCCAAGGTGCCAAGCAGTGGGACTCAACCCGGAACCATGTAGTCATGAAGCAAGCTTCTTATCACACAGCCACACCTGCACCTATATTATGTATTTTAATTTAAACAGGTTATTTGGACAGCATGAACTGTGAAAAATGTAGTTCTAGTTTTCCTTCCTCCATACACAATGCTAATTAAAAAAATATTATATGTAATATATAAAGTATTATCACAAAAAATTTGGGTGCAAGAAAAGTTTAACAATAAATATCAGACATCACAAAAATGCACATCAATGACACTAGATAAAAATAGTTTGAAACCTTGCACAAGTTAGCTTCATATCAAATTGAAGGTACTCCAATAACTACTCTTCACACTACTACAGCTGCAACTGTGCATTATATTGAAGCGACTTATGCATCTTTGAAAAATATGTAAAGATCTCTCAGAATATTCCCCATTATGATTATATGAACAACGTGTTTATTTCATCTTAACTTTATTTTTTGTTATAGTGGTACACCTTACACTTTGGCTGTTGCAATGATGTAACATCACACCTTAGCTATTGTATTGATGTAAACAATTAAGTTTTGTTCCCAATAAATGTTAATTAGGAGAGATACATTAAATATAGTAAAGATTGAATTTGATCTGTTGTAGTCTTAATGTTGTTTCAATGGGCAAGGTAAAAATGGCAGCAATTAAACTAACAGCTTCTGTTTCTACTTAGGTGAGTGGTGAGTGGTTAGTGGAATCAAGGCATCCATCTGTTGAAAACAATATCTGCAACCCAGCCAGTGGTGAAAGAGCAATAAGAAATACCTATAATGCAACGGCTTTGCAAAGATTTCTTTTCTTCCCCTCAATAGTTATTTGCATTTTTCAGTCAAGCCTCCAATAATTTCCATAGAAAAAAACAATGACGTGTCTACAAGGATTGGCATCCACACCTTTAAACAGTGTCCACAATAAACAGTGGAAAGGAAAACATCAAGGCTTTTTGTGCTTTTTATTCTAGCAATATTTATGCTGAAAACAGACCGTCAGAAAATGAAGATTTATGTAAACATTGCATAAGCCTCATTTAACAGATGTTTAATACATGAGCTGGTGAGTGTTTAAACTGAATGAGAAGAAAGTGAGATGAGACAGCTAAAGAAAGACAAGAGCTGGTTGTAAAGAAAAGGTGTAGGGTGGAGTGGGATTGGAAAGAGAGGGGAAAGTGAAAGCTACCTGGGGAGCAACAACCAAGAATGTGCCTGTAAAAGCCATGAGAATGAACTGAAGGACAACATAATTCACTAATTATGAAGCTTGAGAAATAATAGTGACTCAATAGCACTGAAGAAGTTTTGAAAACTTAAGACCAAAAGAGAAATTGGAAAATATTGAGGATTTCTATCATAACAAGCGAGACATAACAATGGAGATATTTTTAACATTACTGACATTAAGTAGATTTTTTTTTTTAATAATATAACAACGAATACTTTTAAGAATTTGATACTAAACAGAAGTTTTATAGAATGGCAGAATGAGAGTAACCATAGACATTGCAGACTAACCAAGGCTCAGGGATTTCTCAATTGGTGTTTTAAGTGAGTTCCTGCAATAGAGGAAGTTGTACTAAAAGCAGCCAAGCTAACCAATGGAGGTGGGGTGGGGGTACCAAAAATTATGTGTAACACTGCAAAATATGGAACTGCCTCCCCATCTGATATTACAATATGTATGGAAGATGTGGGTGATATGGATAAATATAGCAGCAAGACAGAGTATTCATTCAATACATTAGGTGTATTTGAAAGCAGTAAACGCAATCAATGTGATCAAAACAGCACAGGTAATACTGGACTGCTTTACACTTTTCAATTCAATTCTCACCAGATAAGTCTTCCATCCCAATAACATCAGTACAAGCTAGCTAGCTCTCTCTCTCTCTCTCTAATATATATATATAGATGGAAAAACGGACGTTAAAGGATGATGATGATGATGATGATATACACATACACACACATTATGTATGTATGCCAATCAATAGACTATCTCTGCTTTTTCTTACAAAAAGGCTTTTGTGCCTAATGAAATAATCAGGGTAATGGGATGATTAATTATTTTTGCTTAAAAGCTTAACTCCTAAACATATTCACTGTAGATCAATCAAAGAACTCCATTAGAAATAATGTTCAGCCACTCAAAATTGAAAAGAAATCCCAAAAGTTTGTTTATAGAAATATTTTCCTTTGTAATTTTTCATAAAATAATGAGAAATTTATTAATCATTTACATTCTTTGTAGTTTAATTTGTTTTTCCAAATCAATTTTTAACCCTTTAGCATTCAGATTACTCTGTCAAATGTAATATTTATTTATTCACATGGTTTTTAATTAATCATGCATTGAATTGAAACTAAGATTTTGAAGATGTGATTGTTTATTTTCAGAATGACAATGTAGGGTATGTGTGAGAGGCCTAATCTGGCCAGTTTGAACATAAAACAAGGTAGAATATTTGGGCTAGATATGACTGGTTTAAATGATAAAGGGTTAAACTGTTTTGGTCAAATAAAGTGAAAGTTTTACACGTACAAGAAAGTGTAGCAATACCAACCCATAAGATTATTCAATTTACCCACTAATATAAGTGTTGACTTCTTAAATTATGCAGCCTTAAACAAGTAGGACTATTAAATATTACTTGTAACATAATACGAATTTACAAGCCGCCGAGGACCCAAAATGCAATACTTGAAACAATTCAAAGTCATATATTCATACAGCCACTACTCATGTGATGTGATGTGATTATATTACAGACAACATCATTCAATATCATCATGCTTGATTTCTGGCAGTCGACTTCTTAACAGCAAAAGAACTAAATAGTAGTAAAAATGACTCTAAGGTTAACTTGCTGGATTAATGACTATATATGCGAAGTTCAGATTCTACTAATCATTATATTTATTGGCTGCTGGAAAAGCCAAGAAATTGAAAACTTACTCAAGGCACAATTTCTATTTTATGGCTGATTCATTAAATAAGATTGAAAGAAGGAAAAACAATCTAGCAATTTTCAAAAACTAATTAATTTGTGTGAGCATAAATATAGGAATATCATCATTTCAATATATATATATATGAGAGATGAGGGGAGGGAGAGAGAGAGAGATTGAGATTTTTTTCTATAATATATATTCAAAAGATTAGAGTGACGTATAACTATTTTCACTTATCTGAAAACAATGCAGCTGCAGATCTGTTGTTTTCAAAGTGTCCCTGAATTATTTTATAATTTACTTTTCAATTCAATCACTAATTTTATAAACAAACTTTTCATGGTAGGAGTTTGGATGTTTAGGTACTGAGGGATACTTTGTTGTCTTGAGTCTTACTGGCCAAGCTAAGAGAGTAATGCCAGCTAACCCTGCATCTGGTGGGTGTATATCAGCCAACTGTACAGATCTGTGTATTGCCATCTGTGGTGCAACTGAATGTACACACAAAGTGACATGCCGAGTGAAAGCAAGAAGACAAATAAAAGAGATAGAGGGAGTGGATGGGAGAGAGCATAATAAAGATGCCATCTATGCTAAGAAAGGTATACAAATGAATGAGAGATTTAATTAAAAATATGAAATAAAGGTTTTAGATTTGGGAGGCAGATCAAATATTTGGATGGTGAACCCATAAGTTAATGCTCAAATATATACATCAAGAATTTTAAATTCAAAGGACTGCTAACACAATTTTAGGCACAGAATATGGTGTATCAAAATTACCCACACCATTAGCAAAAGTGCATCACTACAATTTTCTGTCCACATCTAATTTCACACAGAGGATATTTTATTTTCATTGAGAAGGCTTTTAATGGCAGTTCTCTCACTTTCTCATTCATATTAGCACCAACAACCCCAGGTCAATTATCATCCCCCACCCCCATTACTAGCAAAACTGATTGCAAAAGAAATCTCTATGCAAATGCTTATTCTGTTGGAATTAGCAGCCTAATTTCCCTCAAATCAATTTTTTTTTTAATTGGGGGGGGGGGGGGTATAGTGGATAATGTAACTCCTGTACTGTCTGAATTGTATGCTTCTATGTAAACACTTGCACAGATATAGATATATATATATATCAATTATCATCATTGTTATATGCTTGTTTCCCATGCTGGTTGAAAAGGTTGAAAGATTCAACAGGATCTAATATCAGAAAGATCTCTAATTACTCCAACATCTCAGTTTTGACTTGGTTTCTGCAGCTGATTGGCCTACCTAACACCAATCACTTTATAGTGGTACTGGGTGCAGTTTTTACATGGCACCAGCATTGCAGAAGTTGTCTAGCTCCTGGTAAGCCTAGAGAATCCTCTAAACCAGAAGTGAGGAATCTATTTATGTTGAAAGGCTGCATTAAGTTAGTTGTAATCTGATAAGGCCACATTCAAGAAACTTCAATTAGATATTCTTCAAAATCTAACTAATTCTAAAGTTAACTAACCTTTTAATGACTTAAAAGGCTTAAAAGGCCACTGGTTCCTCATCTCTGCAGATTTGCTTCCATATAAATTTGTGGTACCATTTCATTAACCTCAAATTCTGATGTTTCATAGCCTTTCTGCATCTATTCTAGTTCACAACATTTGTTTTATTTAATTCATTTTACAGAACATTATACACTTTCTACACACACACACACACACACACACACACTCATCACAGGCACTACCAAGTTATTTTGAAATCAATCTATCCTTGTAATTCTCAATCTACTAACACATCATTCATTCATTGCATTCTTTTCCAGTTTTAGCAAAACTTTCCAACTTCATTGACCACATTGTTGAAAAACTAGGATAAAAATAACAGACATTAAACAATTGCTGTCAACAAAGATCTTTTTCATCACCTCTTCTGTTACCATTCATTCTCTACACAACAGAATGTGTTACATCATTATTATCATAACTATACCCATCTACTGACATCAGATTTACATCTATTTTTGATGTTCAAATGGTCTGTCTATTAAAGTATCTAGAGAGCAAACAGATGAGATAAATTTCTAATTGTATAGGATGCCAGTCCTAAAGCTGGAAATAAGAATCAGCCTAGGTTTCCTGGGATTCATAAAAAACCTTTTTTTAAACATAGATTTGAAAAGAATCAGAATAAAGACCTCTCTATCCCATAGACTCTTTCATAAACCTCAATGATAAGAGTTGTTTAGACATATTTCCATTACCTGTTTACAGAATTAAAGGAGCTAGAATAATAAACTGTCTGTTAGAAGTAATCTGAAGTAAATGAGTATGAAGCAACTATGGCTTATAAGTTTGGTGTGCACAATATACATTTCAAACATTATCAACATCACTGTTGATCACATTCTTTCACATGCAAATACCCAACTTTCCAAACATCACATCTACCACAGATTTACAAAGGAACTGAATGTAAAAAAAAAATATCAAAGTACCATCCTTTAAACCTGGCAAAAAAGTCATCATTCTAAAGGTATAATTTTGCAAATAAATATTTAATACTTAAAGACACAATTGTTGAAAGCTTGAAAGGTGCTGGAGTACAGTCGTCTATATAGTCATTAGTTCAAACATTATTACTATTATGTTGTGCACGCACTCACCCCATATATGTCTGCCTTTTTTTTTTTTTTTAAATCTAGTTGACAAATACTTCACAGTTGAATAGTTAATTATAAAGTCAACAAGCCTATAAATATTTGTGCTAACAAAAGTATTACTGTACTATACTACAGCACAAAAAACAAATGCATGTAAAACAAAAATTAAAAAATGTAGAATAAACATGTTATATTTTCAGCTCCACTGTAATCAGTCATCCATCAATGGACTGGCGATAAAGAAAACACTCACATTTTCCCTAATGCTACTAGTTAAGTAGCTAACGATCAAAAGCAGATACTAAGTTGTGGACTCGGCAACCTCTACAACATTTACAGACAGGCGGCACACATACTAACATTTCACAAACTACTATGATCTTTAAAAATAAGAAAAGAAAAGAGAAAACCAATAAATGTATACTTACCGTTCACGGTCAAACTGAGGTCCAAATGGGAACTGGGCACCTGATACTTGACTATTCCGAGGTCCAAATTGAGTAGCTGCAGGACCAAAATTTTCTGAATTTCTATTATTGTTATTGAAATTCTCCATACCCATTGTCCTTCGATAGGCATCATTATACTGTTCATTTTGACCAATTCGGTTCTCAGAAAAGTTGTTCATAGATTGTTGGCTCATGTTTGAGTATGGTGACATTCCGTGCTGGGCATTTTGACGATTAAAGCCATAATTACCAGACATGGTAGTCTGTGATTGCATGCCCGTGTAAGGTGGCATCTGCGAATTCATACTCTGCCTGGGGTAACTTGGGCCACTGGCACATGGCTCATCTGCAAATGGGTCCTGAACACTAACACTGTCACTTTCATTTTGAGGTGCCTGGTTCATGTTGGAAGATAAATTGTTGTTAGAAGGTCCCATGTTGTTACCAAGCATGTTGTTATTTGATGTTGCCATGTTATTTGCCATCATATTATTATTTGGACCCATATTGTTTGGCATCATGTTGTTTGGGGCATACGAATTCCCCATCATATTATTAGAAGGGGGCATGTTCCCTGGCATCATATTGCCATGCATACTGTTTGGTCCAGAAGACATATGGTGAGGAGGGAGCATACTTGAATTTGGACCACCCACAGAATTTTGAGCCAGCATGCTATTGGAAGGGTTCATACTGTTCATCATATTTCCGTGAGGCATCATAGTTGAGCTCATTGGACCAATGTTAGGTTCAGAATTGGGGCCTCCCATATAGGGTTGCATGTTTGGAGAAAATGGGTCCATTCCTTGGCTGTTGCTGTTAGGTGTGCTAGGGGGTCGGAATGCATCTTGAGAAGAGCCTTGGGAGCCAGCTGGAATGAAGAATAAAACAAAATAAGTAAAATGGCATTAACAGAAAAATAGGTTGAAAAAGTCATATGTTACAACATTGCATTATTAATCAATAGAATTTCAAAGTTACCTGGTGATGGTGCTCTTCTCTGTTTGCTTTCTCGTTTCTGTTGCATTGCTGCTTCCATTTGTGCTAGTATTGGTGCTGGATCTATACCTCCTTTGTCATATTTGCATTCCATTGCAAATAAATACCTAACATAATTCTTTTTTAAAGTGAAAGCAGCACTTGCTGAAGAGCCTATGTTCACAACTGCACAGATCTCTTTCCATTTCTTAGCCTTGCTTACCTGCAAAAAATATAGAAACAGTTTGCATGTGAAACATTTATGCAAATCTTACATGCAGTAATAATACTCGTTACAATTAATGCTTTAAAACTCATATCTACTAGTAACATATGCCATGGTGCATGCTACATTGTAATCAATCCTTTGTTAGAAATCATGACATTATTGAAACAGTTATCTGTTTCAGCTATTTTGCTACAACAATTTTAACACTATGCTTACCCCTAAAATATCGTGGCCTACTCCATGTACCCACATATTTCCAAAGTAATTTTTTAATTAAATAATTATAATTTAAAACACTGAAAATCATTTAAGAAATTAGCCTGTTAACAACTATCTGCTAATACTAACTATCTTGGATCAATTCCATATAGTTAAGCTGTTAAGAGAGAGCAACTTACCTCAACCATTCCTCCTCTATCCTTTACACTGTGATACAGTTTATAGAGATCGAGGGGCTGTTTACTGATTTGAGGCATTGATGTTATAGGTGTACCTTTCTCTTCTAGAAAATAAAATAACCGATCTAGAAAAGTTTTTCTATCTGGTTCATCCCCCATGGTGTATAACTTGTGTAAGTCGGCAGTCTGTCCAGGTTTCTACAGAGGAAAATAACCATAAAAGAATAGTTAAAACAAATTTTAAACAAACAAAAAATTAACAATTAGCAAACGTAATTAAAACTTAACCAGCAAAAAGTTGAAATAACTAAGAACTAGAAATATCTTTAACTAAAATCAAATATAAGTAACATTTAAACACTTAAACAGTAATTATAACTGCATCTATAAAATAAAGGATATAGATTACAAATTAAAATCATTATGACCTAGCATTCATTGCCTACAAAGTGATGTAATCATTATCTTATTTACACATTCACAATCACACAAAACCTTTATTATGGAGCAATGTGCTTAATTAACATAAGAAAATTTCTTTGTCAATTAAAAATTCTTTCATTCTAATGTAAACATTTTAGTTTGATAGGTTTTAAGTTGAAATTTCTAAAAATGGAAAATTTATCAAATT
This sequence comes from Octopus rubescens, assembly GCA_027564515.1. NCBI lineage: Eukaryota > Metazoa > Mollusca > Cephalopoda > Octopoda > Octopodidae > Octopus > Octopus rubescens. The sequence continues at coordinate 33,521,383 of JAOPUL010003032.1, read as the reverse complement.
TTCATTTTTGTACATAAACATACATTTGAATCTTAAAACCAAATTTAATTGTAGCGAAAATAGATATAAACTGCTAATCCGAAACTCATCTGGATAAATGTTCCAGATTTTACAGAAAATCTAGAAATTAAAAAGCAGCAGTGTTAACATTAGTAACATTAGACATCTAGAAGGAAAAAAACTTCCAGAATATACAGAAAAATAAGAAATCAAGCTACCTAAAATGAGTTCTAAAAGCTCTGGTGTACTGGTTTGATTGCAATGATTGTTAACAAAAAACAGTTCAATTGGTTGAAAGAATTAAAAATAAAAAAGCAGAATAAAAACTCCTGAAATATTTACAGACAATTCATCTTAGCATGTGAACCAACTGATGAAAAGAACAGAAGACAACATGCATCCACACATACATACTAAATGCAAACACACATGGAAGACCAACAGATACAGGAATGAAGACATGTCTAAGCAACTTTGGAAACACAACAATATAACAGAAAATAATGCAAGTAAAATGTGTTCACTTCATTACAGACTTTTTACAATAGATTGTTTTCTGACCATTTTCAGTTATCAAGAATATAGTGCAGAAGACAGTGATCACAGGAAAGATACAAGAAGCTATCCACAGAGCCACTTTTAAGTTTGTCATACCTTAACTACAACAAAACATGTGAATAGAGTATGTTAAATGTTGTGAACAGTTTATTTTGACAGCACAAACTTTTAAAGAATAAAGAAAATGAAACAGAAGTCTCATCATACTTATAATGCTTCTAAATCCATCCACCTTACAGACTGAATACAAACAACAGAAATACAAAGACAAACATGCATGGTAATCAACAAAAACAGAAGAAACTGAAAATAAAAAAGGTGTTATATAATGCAGGCAGTGTAGATGGATGGAAGGCTTGACACATCAGATCTAGGCCTAAATTAATATGCTAACATTTGTGAGCAATTCAATGATTTATTTTATTTATGACTGGAATCTGAAGCTAAATACCAAAATTAAACTTAATGAAACCAAATTAAGATCTATAAATATTGTGAATGTATCAAAAATGAGTAGACTAAAAAATATCAATATTATGATCGCTCTATTTTGTAAATAGAAAAATCTTTACTCTCAACCATATATATATATACATACATACACTCACATATACACACATAGTGGAAGCCACTTGTGATCACTTTGGGATAGAACGCTTTAGATAACCATTACTAGCTAGTAACATCAAGCAGAGCATATAACAATATCCTGAACATGCTTGAGAACTTCTAATTTTGATAACAATAACCCTATGATAAAACACACAAACATTACGTAGAAATTACTTAACGCTACAATTACAGACTGGATTGGATTAATGTTCAGGTAATATAAATACATCATTTATAAATCAAGACGACTACTACATCATAGTTTTCTATTTACTACTTTTCCAAGAGATATAAATATGCATGAGTGTGCCTCACTCTCTACTGTATCTTGACATGGCTAACAGAAACTATTGATACAATTTCTTCTAACCATGTATAGTTTGTTACAGTAATTCTTTGAAATTGATAGAAGTGAGAGAAAACGAAACTAAATGCTGTATTAATATACCAAAGAAAAATGAAAATAACTTCTAGACTTTTTTTAAAAATCCATTCACAAGACACTGTTACACCTTATATATCTAATTTGTCACTCCAAAATCAAATGAAACTTCAAAGAAAACTAGCATCAACATTTTGTTTACAATACTAAAAAAAACCTAAGAAATTGGGTACCTCTATCTATCTATTCATTCATTCATACTCAGATAACAACTAAAATAGATTTTTCAAGATTTTTCAAAATATATTGTCTAATTAGAATAGTTATTTGTCAAAGTAGTACATCATATACAATATCTAAATCTAATTGACAAACCAATATATAAAAGCTTATTTTGCATCACACAAACACACACAGAGATAGAAACAGATAGAAACAGAGAGAGAGAGAATATGTTGTTTTGAGATGATGGAAGGTGATCTAAAATGACAGACTTATGTGATGGCAAACATTTCGCATGCAATTATTTCAACAAAAACACTATTGAAAATTTCTATTATTATTATTATTATTATTATATATTTTTTAATTCAGTTATGTCAATCATTTATTTCACAGTATCGAAAAATAAAATTGGAAAAAGTGTAATAAGCAGGAAATTAAGAAATATATCTGTTAATATTTTAAATTTAATTATTTTGTAGTTAATATAAGTTAATAGCAAAAAGTTTAAATTGGAGAAAAAAAAATGCAATGAATATCAATCTTGCAAACACATAACCATAGTGTATGAAAAGTAGTGGCCAATCCTTATTTTCAGAGATGAAGCAGAAATATTAAGTGCAGAGTTAACTTATTAGTAACTAGCATCCAATACCAACAGACCAGCTTAGAGGTAGATATTTAAATTTGGTATTTCTGCTCAATAACATCAGAAAAAGAGACCAGATTTCTATGGTGTAATATTCTAATAATGTACCATCATAATAGCATTAAAAAGATTTAAGAAAACTTGTGACTAATTTTGTTCAATCTTGTGTGAAATTCTTAATTTGCATGAAAAACATGAAAAGTTAACTTCTTGAAAGTAATTTTATAATTAACCATAAAATAAAATTCAAGAAATCCAGTCATATTTTCTATGAAATATAATTTAAGCAATAATGATGTTGCTGTTAATGTTATTAGCCTTCTTCATGAAAAACGTAACTAAAAAGTTATGATATAATTAGAATTTGATGAAGAAACAGTTACATTTACACTTAATTTTGGAGGGAAGACAGTAAACAAATAAGATGAATATAAAGTGTGATAATGACAATTGCTGTGCTTTGCAAGGATAAAAAACAAATTACTGCACAACTAGAATATATACTAACTAGTTATTATTATATAAATATAACATTATGTGTATGTGCAACAAAATATGTTTTAATAGACCTAAAAACCAATAAGTTATGAAAACTCAAAAGTGGCAGCAGGGATATGTGAATGACAAACAAAATGCCAATAGAAGCAGGAAATGGGAGGGCATAAAAGGTTGTGGCGTGCACCAAGCTCCAGATAAGATCCAGTAATAAAGCAAAGAGAAAAGGAGGGAAAAAAAAGAGGAAAAAGAAAAATAGTAGATGGGACCAATATAGTGAGTAAAAACCAAAAGCATGAACCCCTGGAAACAAGTGACGACAACCCAAACCCACTTACTGGAGTGCCCACCGACCAGCTTGTCGGACTGTTAAGGTTCTCTATCTCCTCTGGATAGGAGGACACACTTGTTCCACTTGGAGATTGGGATAGATTGGTCGGTGTTGGGGGATGTGAAACACAATCCTAGAATGAACATAGACTGGCACTGAACCTTCTCGTTATAAAAATAGCAACAATTTGGTAATGTTGGATGGAAGAATGAAAGAAAAATACCAAATGTTGCCTTCATCAATAAACAAAACCCAACTGGGTATAATGTAGTATTATTTATTATACCTAACAAATGAGAGCAGGGATCTTAATTTATTTGAGGAAATTTATTCCAAACATATTTAAAATGGTTTTAAAAAAATAGAAATAGACAAATCTACTCTCATACATGGAAAGAAAAATATATAAAATTAAAGTTAGAGAATTAATTGCATTCGTTCATGGAATAAAAACATTAAATGAAATTCTTATACCAGAAATCTTGATTTTTGTATAGTATGGAATTTGTAACAATTTTGGATGTTAGCATTTAAAATGCTGAAATTCAAAACTATTTCAAATTTTAAGAAAATGTTGCTAAATTATTATTGACAGTATCAACATAAAATTGGGATTACTTTTGATAGAGAGAAGAATGAAAAAAGAGAAGAAAGATACAAAACTGTAGAATGAAAAGTAGGCTGTGTTGTTACACATACATTCATAGGAATACATTAAATGGGAAAACTGAAGAAAACTAATTGGAAAACGTGTTTTTTCTGAGTGTGTGTATGTGTGTAATTGGGAGTTTCGGATAAGAAAAAAAAGCCCAACAAACAAATGTTGTTTCTAGTTGTTTCTAATACCAACTTTAAGAATATCTTATTGCTACATAAAATTAAAATAATTTTCTGTGCAATTATAGATCAAAATATTTCTGAACCCATCATGGTCAATTTTGTCTTTCGTCCCTCAGAAGGTTGGTAAAATAAATATGAAGTTATATACTGGAACTAATCCTTCCCCACCATAAACTGTGTGCTTTCTGCTTATACAAGATATTATTATATATAAATACCATTATTTGTGTTAGTGTGTGTGTGTGCAGAGTTTTGAGCAAAGAATCCCTATGTATGTATTACATTATTGTACTGTTTCTGGAAACATTTGATTTAGTGAAGCAATATTCAAGAATATTCCGTCAGTAAACAGTTCAGGGACTTCTGACATTCAAAACAAATAGTTGCTTTTAATAAGTATTCACTAAAGCGAACACCTACCTCAAAATAAAACAATATATTAACAGTGAAATAAAATTAATTCACTAAGTCAGAGGTTAACTACTTCTCGCTAAATTATCTTGCCCTTACTGCTGCTACCACAAATAGCATCCACAAACGCGAATAGTTTTTCATTCAAACAACACGTCTTGAAGCATGGACAACAACCAATATTTTCTGACAAGCCACGTAATTTACTTGAGTACATAAATGCTGCATATCCTGCGGATTATATTCAGCTTCTTTTCCAGTCATTGCAGATCTTGTATTTCCATTACAATAGACCATAACACTTGCTTGCTATATATACACTTTATATAATCTACCATTTGGTCATAGAGAGAAATCCTTAGACATCTCGTTTTTGTTGTATATCTTCAAACCATTAGTAGAACCATCATACTGTCAAAGCACCACAGCCAATGTTGATTACTGTCGTTTATATAGAGCTTCATAGTCTATAGTTTTTGGTTGCTTGTGCTGTAAGTTATTCCAATGTAACTGGTGTACTTTCAGTTTTGATTTTCTAGCAATCGGTGCATGAATATAATTTTTTGACTATTCTATATGATTCAATATTTTCAATTAAAGACAGAACTTGATTTTGTTTTTTTAAATTAACAGAGATACATCCTGAACTCATGAGAATTTCCGAATAATTCCATCGTATATGGCATAGCTAGAGTAGTCCTACTGAAAGGTGCTGATAAATCTAGTCAATACTCAACAACTGGTTGAAGTTACTTAACATAAACTGTATGGATTTAATAATATAGCCAAATGCACACTAACACACTTTTAAGGGGCTAAACTAGTAAAAATGGAAATATATTGTTACAATATAACAGGTTATAGTTGAGTACAAAAAGCAGCATTAAATTTCAATAGTAAAATGTAAGATGTGTATTTTGTGCTTGAAGGTAAAAAGCCAGTGCCTCACAATGGTAATGACTGAATTAATTGAGAATGAAGTATTAATAGAATAATTATGATGCAAAAATTCACACAAAAAGGTCAAGAGCAAATTTACTTTTAAAAAAAAAAAGCAAGAGTTTGGATTAAGATGTTATTTGTATGTGTATATCCATATTTATACATACATATATATACACACACATATATATATACATATATATATATACATATACATATATATATATATATATATATACATACACATATATACATATACATATATATATATATATATATACATACACACACACTAAACTCACACTGAAGATTTTCCCTTATTTTAAAACAAAGCATTCAAAGCTCTTAAGAAAAATCTTCCAACAAATCATGGTGAATAATAGGAACAATCAAGGAAGCATGAAAAAAAATCCTATAAATGCAAAAGAGTATTACCAACCTTTTTCTTCTTTTCTGGTGGTTCATCGGAAGACATTACATTTCCTGATGAACTTGAATTCACCATTGGTGGGATGCTGTATGTTGAAAGTAGATCTGGTTGGCTATCGTTACTCATAGACTCCACAACACTGGCAACAGGAGCTGTAATGGCCTGAGTGACCATTGTGGCGGTGTTTCCTGAAGAAGCAAAAGAAACCCAAACATTGAAGTTTTCCTACTAACTCAAAAAACAATATATCTTTATATTCACACAGTCCAACATATTGAGCTCAGTAGCTCAGTTTCAATTAAGCTCCAGATTAAATAAAACACATCAAGTTTATGTAAATTAATCAAATAAATACAAATTAACCTGTAAGATAAAAAAGATTTAAATCAAGCACATGTGAAGAACCTAGTTTGATGTGCCTATTAAAAAATATAAAAAGATACATAATTACATGACAACTGACATTAACTATTGACTATATTATAACTAAAAACAAAAATACAAGCTATTTTGATTCCTAAAACTATTTCATAACAACTTCCTTAAAAACTATTATTTGCATATAAAATGTGACACACAAAAAGACAGGGACTACAACTTTGTTCTAATGTTCATTCATGTGTAGCCCTTTCATGTCACTTATATTGTTAATGTCTGCTCCATTTCCTCCTTCCTGAGGACTTGTATTATATATATAAGAATTCAAAATACATGTAACTAATGCTCAATTAATTAAATATTACAATCAAAATTAAACTGGTATTTATATCAATAAAAAGACTAAACAAAAACAGTTGTCTTTCTCTTTAGTAAAACTAAAAATAAAAGCCTTTTTAATTTCTAACAATTAATTAATCTGCCAAAGAATTGATTGGAACTTAAGCTTCATAAGAAAGAAGATTCTGTATTAAATTGGCAGTAAACAATTTCACTTCAACTAAGGGCCCAAGTTTCATAGAAATCACAGTTGCAGCAGAGCATAGGGGGTCTTATTTAAACAGCAGTGATTTAAGCCATATCTAATGTAATAGCACCAGCTGTATTGAGCAAACTTGCTAAGTGAATTTCTTCTGAAACAAGAGACTAATTATTGACTCCAAGGTGGGGAACTTATGAAAGAATGAACACCAAACAACTAAATCAGTAATGCTGAAATCTTAATAAAGTCAATAGTCATTAATACAGTTTTGATGTTTACAAGAAAATATTTAAAAAACAAATTAAGAACAAAAACAAGATTATTAAAAAGCTATTCTAATAGCTGAGTAGACAATAATAAATAATGTTTTGTTAGAAGTTAAAAACAAAGTTGAATGAGATTTTATTTCAAATATAATTTTCTAATTAAATATTCTACCAATATGTGAAATTATACTACAAAGAAAAATAAATTGAATGAAGAATGTTTCATTTGATATCTTCAGATATTAATGAAAATAAAGATAGAAAATTAATTAAATAATTAGTATTCAAGATGGCAAAAACATTTTTTTTTAAAATTATTGTGGAAAATATGTCTTTTGCCTATATTGAAATAGTTGAAAACAAAATATTAGTTATTAAAATAATTCGAAATTTACAACAGATCCACAATAAAAATAAAAACTAACAATTTCACATAACTTTCTTTACTTTCACTATTTTAAGTAACAAACAAGCTTTGTTTTTTGTTGTTTTTTTTCTCTTCAGAATCAATTAGCATTGAACTAATCTTAATAGAGAGCACTAAAAAATAAATAGTCTTAAAGGCGGCAGGAGACACTGAAAATGTATAAGAATCAGAATTTTTAATCCAACTTTTAATTTATTCTCAAATTTTCTTCTTTGATAGAATAACAGTGAAGCAATATAGATAGTGTCATAGAATAGCAAATGGCTGGACAAAATATATGATTTGTGTAAATTTATTCTTTGATATTTTTGAAGTAGTTAGGATGTTTAAGTGATAGTCGTCACGTACGCGTGGCAAGCGGTGGCAGGCAGAGCTGAGTCATTTCCAAGAGGAGAGATTTAGATGACATTGTAGAGAATTTGCTCATTATTAGTGGAATTCGATAGAATAATTTTTTAAATATTCTTTGTCAGCTTCAGTACAAAAAGGTACACTAAAATGCTTCAATTTGAGAAGAAATTATACATTAAGGTAGAATAATAAAGCTAGATTAATAATTCTTTTAATCAAATTTATACAAACAAAATACGAAAACAAAACAAATACAATAATGTTCTTTGAATACAAAGAAAAAAAACACAACATAGTGACAAAATGTAGAGAAACAAAATAGAATACAAAAATAAAAGTTGCAGGTCACGTTTAATGTGACAGCTCATTCCACTGTACAACATAGACAGTTCCTAGAAATCAGGAAAGTTACAAGGGGTTTCTAAACTATTTCCCAGCTATTTTGCCTTAACTATTGCTCAAAAGGTACAAAATAATTCAAAACAGAACTAGACAACAACATTCCATGCACCAATCAATAGAAGAAAAAGAAAACAGACTAGTCTAAGAAGAATCGGAAAACATTCAGTAAGCAACTCTGAGTTATGTATTAATGCACACACATAACTGAAGTTTGTAAACAAAAATGAAAATAAAAAACATCCAAGGACACAAAAAAAAGCAAAGCAAGACATGTTCTCATTGTAGTGATTTTCTCTGTAGTCAATGTGAAAATGTTACGCTTTCTGCCAGAGAATAAACTCAAAGGGATCAAATAAACTAGGAATTTGTCAATGGAAAAATAAAATAAAATGGGCAAGAAGAGTCAAAGAGAGGCTAGACTAACAGAAGCAAAAAGCTGTGCTGAAGAGACAAGACCAAAGCATTGGTTACCTGCACTAGAATTTGCAGTAGAAGTGGTTGTGTTGTGACTGTCTTCTAAGGATAAATTATTTGAACTAGGAGCCTGGCTGCTCACGCACACATGTTGGCTGACAGGCACTGAAGAGGAAGTAGCTGGGCCAGCAGCAGAACTATGGCGAGTTGACATGGAACTTGAAACAGTTGGTCCAACAACACCAGATGAATCTAGACTACCAGGTGGGATGATGCGACTGCCATCGCTGTTACATTCACTGTTCTCGTCAACAGCTTTGCCTTCCTCTGTGCTATCACCTTGGGTTGGGATTCCAATGCCGTCCATACCCGAGTTGGCTGTCGGTGGAATCATCGCACTAAAACTGCTGGCACAGTTACTTGGTAAACATCCTTCTTTAGACAAGGAAGAGGAAGTTTGTTTCATCGGATCCAATGTTCGATTGGAATTAGCACTAGTGGTGTTGCTACTGTGTGTGCTGCTGGTTGAGGGACTAGTTGGGCTACAAGAATTTGATTGTTGAGTCATAGAATTAGGCACTGTTGTTTGAGACACTGAAGAAGGAAACTGACCAGATGAACTAGGAATATTGTTGATGGCAGAAGAGAAGTTCATTGATCCAATGTGACTGGATGAAGGACCAGCAGGTGCCATTCCTGGAGGATACATTCTGGCTGGCTGATTAGATGATCCTGTCCGTAACTGATGACAACGAGTGGCAGCAGCAGTATTAGCAGCAGCTATCATAGCTGCCTGCGCTGCTGCATGTGCACCTTTAACTCCAGGTACAATAGGTGGTGTTACACACTGGCCACTTGGTGACATGGTCATGGTGTTGGCACCTCCGGTTGAAGGGTGGGGTGGGTGAGGATGCGAGGGAAGAGGTGATGCTTGTTGCTGCTGCTGCTGCTGCATGGAATTCATCGAATGGTTTGGCATATTGGAGCAGGGTCCTCCATGAACATTTGGTCCTCCGGAAACTGCAGTACTACTATGACTGTTAAAATTACTACATTGTGAGTTCATATTGCCAGATTGTGGGTAGCTTGCACTATTGTAGTTAGCTGAGGACATATTTCTATTGATGGGCATACTACTGTACAAAGATCCTCCAGATAACGAACTCATTTGGTTGGGTCCATTGTACACATTTTGCTGGGGATAATTCTGCATCCCTGCAGGGTTCTGTTGTCGATGGAAACTTCCTAGAAGCAAAGGAAAGAGTGTGTCAAAGGTAAAAGCAAATCTAAAGCAGATCACCGACTGAGGAAGAAGCAAAAATGAAAAATTATTATAGAACTACTGTTAGATGGGAAAGAAAAGAAAGGAAAAAGACCCACCCACCCAACCACAAAGTGCATTTAGCTAAATCTATATTATTTCAAAACAGATAGAGAAACTTTTAAAAAAGGTAAATCTAAATGTCTATCTCCATACTTCTCAATTTTACTTCAAAATCACAAGTCAAATAACAGGGTCAGTGTTTTATCTTAGTAACATCCTCAAAGTCATTTTAGGTGTTAAATATAGTTAAACCATTCCACAAACAGACTGAAAATAAATTTCATAAAATCTCTGACAAGTCATTGGAACAACAGATGACATTACAGTCATCTATAATGGAGTTGTTTTCCTTGTATGATATAAAAGTGTATTTTTTTTTTTATCTATCTCAACTAAAATATACAGTAACTTGTATATAAAATGTACAAAATTAGCAGTTTGATATAGAAGCACACCAGAACTATAAGGATCCACAAAATGTTCCCCAATATGCAAATGATTGCTGTCAAGGAAAGCTGGCTGCATATGTAACACTGAAGATAGGATAAGCAATCTGATTGTAAACCAGATCTAATCAGACTCTCATTCTCAAGTGACTGCAAATAGTTAGCAAGTTAGCTTGCTAAATTCTAGAAAGACATCACATTTTAACAGAACAAAGAACTCCAATATGACAACTGAATAATCAAGAAAAACAGAACTTCTTAAAATATTTTCTGGAAACCATCAAAGGAAAATTTAAACCTGAAAATGGAAATTATTAACTACAAAGTAATTAGCTAATTGGAAAATGATTTTAAATGGGCATTACTAACTAAAAAAATTGAAATTCTAAGGCTTGATTTAATAAAAGTAACGAGAGAAAATTGTAATAGATAACACCTAATATCTCAAACAAAGACAAAAAAACAAACTGTTTCAGAAAATTAGTCATCTAATTTCTAAATATAAATATTCAATAGAAGAAAAGAGTTACCATAATAAAGGATAAAAATATAAAGTATTATATGATATATATATATATTTGCATAATTAAGACTCAAACAAGAGGAGTAACACTGCTTAATTTGCCTAATCTCTTTTGATTATACTTTATATACTGCTAGAGAGAAAATGAGGGAGAGAAGAGAAAGAGAGAGAGGTAGGGAATGAAGTGATGTTGATTGATAAGAGAAAGAGAAAGAGAGAGAGAGAGTAAGAAAGAACATCAATACTGAGCGGGTGCAATCTAAGATATTAACATGTGCTGCAGAGGACATTAATGCAAAAATGGTAAAGAATTAGAGCTGCAAATACAGTTTCAGATTATAGGAAAACAAATTCAGCATTAAGCTGTAACATTGGCCAAAAGCTATTCCCCTTGTAGTGACTTAAAATTAAAGGAAGATGAGGAAAACTTCTCAAATGTCTCACGAAATTATATTGCTAAACGAAGAATTTATATAATATTAAACAATTTTGATAGATTAAGTTCTAAAGACACACTAAGCATAAATGAATTACATGTGAGGCACAAGAAAATTTATAAGGATTATTAAATAAAAATAAATTAGGAAAAATGAAATCAAATACTTAAATCTATATGAAAAAACAAAAAAAGCTTATTAGCTAAAAAAAAATATCAAAAGAGAAAAACGTTTTATTTTAATTTAGGATTTACACAATTAATAACAGATTCAAAGTATCTTCAATAAAACAAGACATGAAAATAAATATCAATGTTTATTTATTACCATATAAGTATTTCAAACAAAAATTAAATCTTAGGTTAAGAAAAAAAGAAAAATGAAAGGAAATAAGAGAAAACATAATTTAATAATTTCATGCTATAAAAATATCAAAATCAAATAAAATAAAAATCTCAACTTAAGAAAATGAAACAAATATGAAATAGATGTTAATGTTCACTCCATGCAATTAAACCAGCCAAAAGAGAAAGGAGTGAGAGTAAGTAGTAGTGATATTAGACATGCCTTCACCAAGGTTGGCAGCATTGTTCAAACATACCCAAAAAAAAACTATCAGTACGGGGCAGATATTCCAATACAACTATTGCTGCCCTCTTGGGCCATTTAGAGCTTCTCAACCACTACCAGGGAAAAGGAAGGTGTAAACAAAAAATAAAAAATATCACCCACTAACTGGAAATAAACCCTTTTGCTCAAATATTTTCTCATATTGGCAATGTTACATCATTTAAAGTCAGTTGAAAACAAACATTATTTGGCAGACTTAAGAAACTACAGAACTGAACTTTATTTACTCACCAGGAAATTGGGAATTGTACTGGCTAAAGTGACCTCCCATCTGAGAAACTGAGGCAGCCACAGCATTCATCCCTGCCATTGGTTTATTGGCTGTGTTGTACATCTGATTGGGGCCAACTGGAGGAGGCATAATATGCTGACCGAAGCCTAAGAAAATTGCAGACACTCAAGCATTAACTTTTCGATGATGCTAAACATCCTAATTCATCATTAAGATAACGTGAATTTAAAAAGGCAAAAAAAAAAAAAAAAGGAAAAGGAAAAATATGGAGAGGTAGCCAAAACAGCGATTCTGGCAGTGAGAAGGAATTACACAGCCAGATCTAGATCATCAAGGTAAATTGGGGAAGATATTTAAAAGTTAAAAATATTAAGTTTAATATTTGAAACTAGCTTTTCTACACAAAAATAAAAAAAAAGCTATCCCACCCTCTATTATAAGACTGAGGGTATATGAACTCTTCAGAAACTTTTCACCTACATCGGTTAGATTAAGCAATGCATATCTTAAATTATCAAAACATGAGATGTAAACAGCCTATTTGAAAATTCTGAATTAATAATTAGAATGGATGAATATTAATGATAAAACAAAGTAAGTAGAATTAAAATATAAACCATTCAAACCATAATGTAACATTATAACATCAAGCAAGTTGTTGTTAGTAGTAGTAGTAATAGTAGTAGTAGTAGTAGTAGTAGTAGTAGTAGTAGTAGTAGTAGTCATCGTCTAAATATCAAACATAATTTGACAATCTTCTTGATTCACATATAAAATCATTTATAAAGTAAAAAGTTACATTACGACAAAAGAAAAGTCCTAATTCTTATGCATATTTAGGATTCTCTTGCAAATTAATAAGGGAGTTTGCATAGATTCATTTAGGTTAATTTATCCTTTAATGAATAACTAAAGATTAAGGACTAGAAATATAGTCTGTTGAGGGAAATAGATCCAACATTATAATATCATTCTCCTGGAATGAGTGATTGTTACAATAACAAAAAGAAATGGCCCAAAATTTAACCTCAATACATTTTGATAGAATAATGTTTAGATTCTCTATTTACAGATATTCCCTTAGAAGCATCTTCTGATAGAATATACTAACTATTTCATTTCTTTCAATGGTAAATAACTTCACCTCCATTAACCCTTTAGCATTTAAACCGGCCCAAGCATTCTACCTGTTTTATGTTCAAACCAGCCAGATCTGGCCTGTCACACCTACCCTATAATGTCATTCTAAGAATAAACAATTGCATCATTAAAATACCAAAGCTACAAGATAATGCATGATTAATTCAAAATAATGTGAATAAACAAGCATTACAGTTGACAAAGTAATATGAACACTAAAGGGTTAAATATGAGCAACACACAACTAGAGCCCACATAATTGTTTCAAATACTGAGCTTCACTATCATTGAAGATTTCTCATGACAAACATACTTAACATAGCTGAGGTTGCATTTCAAAGACTGGCTTTTCTTTTTAAGGATAGAAAATAGTTTAGTTTCCTCTCAATAATTTACTGGCAATTTACAAAGCTCAGGTCAATCCCAAATGGAATACTGCTCCCACATTTGGGTCAATGTTTCTGCCAGACAGACATTCTAGATTGCATCCAGAAAAGGCCACTTGATCAAATTGACATAAAGTCACTGATAGACATACTCCATTCTTCAACCTAAAAGTATACCGTCTCCTCACCCTGTGTTCTTCAGCTGAGTGGTCTAGTGCTGCCTTCGCTCAGATATTCTTGACTGACCCATCTCATTTATCTTGTTGTCCACTCCTCCCCCACACCCTTCACTAACCATTAAATCCAGTTTTTCCTCCTCAACACATTAGCCCTCTGGAACTCCCTCCAGGTCCATGTCTTTCTTACAGTGTAAACCTGCAACAGTCTATGTAAAATGCTCATAGCATTAATTTTGACAGTCTTGAACAGCCTGTGAAACCATTCAAATAACACCTTCCTCCAGACTCCACCCACCCCCATCCCCAAAAATCAATAAGTGGCTTTGAAATTAATACCTTGGATATAAATGTAAGAATTCAATAATCTTAGGTATAATACCAGTGTGGAATAGTGGTTAAGAGTACTTGAACTCTACACTCGAAAGTAAACATAATCTCAATTGATGACTATATCTATGTGGTATGAGGTCTCCTAAAAATTTCTGGAGAAGGTACTGATCAAATTAGTGCACAGGATAATTGTGGAACTTGGTGCTTTACAACTTTGGTTGAATGCTTAATGTAATCCTTAAATAATTAATTTTAAAAATGTTGTTTAAAAGCTGAGTTAAATTGCTAAATTTATTTAGTATGTAATACATAATAAGATAGTTGATCTAATAAGTCAAGTAATAAATTATTGTGGCCTTTTGCTCTTACAATTACACATAAATATTCTGGCGTAAGATGGGATATGCAAAACTCATACAAAATTACTGCCTGTTGGTTTAAAAATTACCACTGTGGAAGTTCTCAAAATTAAGAAAATGAAAATAATCAAATCTTTCAGTTATGCCAAATCAAAATTCAAGTGCTGAGTAGGGGTACACAAGAGACTGAAATGTGCAAATGTGAAATTAAAATAGCCAGATGTTATGTAGTATTGCTTGATGCACTTGTTATTAATCAGAGAGTAAAATTGGTTAGCAAAATCAAGCTATTACTGTTTATTATATAGGAGAGACAGGCAGGTAAAAATCAGTTAAGTTTTATAATTGATCTTATAAGTTCACGGTTTGAGCTTTGCAAATGTTGAATTAATAGCAATGAATGAAACCCGATTTGAGGTGGTATCGAAAACAATGGAGATGAACATTACCTTGACCTGTCATTTGTGACTGGGACATCGAACCTTGTCCATCCAACTGACTAGAAGGTGGACGAGGGGGCATTGGACTACCAGCTTGGTTTCCTTCAATAAAGAGAAAAAAAAATTGTGTGTTGATTTATCTGTGAAATAACACAAATTTAAAGATTATACTTTTCTGTTGTTATGGTTTTTATGCCCCCAAACAAAAAGTTAGCTACTTTAAGTGCTGTCTGTAATTATAACAAAGTGGAATTACCCACCTCAAACTTTGGACAGAATATCCACATTTACAGGCAAGAAAATATTTTCAAGTTATTTGCTATAAATTCATAACCTCAAAGATTTACAAAATCACAATGAAAATATCAAATGCTACTAAAATACATTAATATTGGTTATCTTAATTAAGTCTCTCTAAGTACTATTTCACACCTTGCTCACAGCACAACTCAAAGGTGAGTCAGTTCAAAGGTCTTAAATAATACAAAATCGTGTAACTTCATTTTATAAATATGACAGGAATATTTTGCTTATACTGCTATGCTAAGTAATCTCCCATTCATTTTTTTTTTGCTAGTTGAGGAAGGATAAAATTTTACAATTTTGCATATTTCTGAAGTAATCAACACTTAATTCTAGAAATTTACATTCAGTCATTCTAAAAGTAATACAAAATTTATTAATAACAAATTAAATGTTCAAGTGAAATATTGGGTCAAAATCTATGCTAATAATAAGATGAAGACAGAATGAAACAAGAATTAGAGAAAAAAAGGAACTTAAGGAACAAGCAATGAAAACGTTTCAGAAATCAGAGTCAGTGAAAGAATAGCATTAAGAGAAAGAAGTTAAATTAAACAGAAAAGGAGAAAATACATATC
The DNA here is from genome assembly GCA_027564515.1 of Octopus rubescens. Classification (NCBI taxonomy): domain Eukaryota; kingdom Metazoa; phylum Mollusca; class Cephalopoda; order Octopoda; family Octopodidae; genus Octopus; species Octopus rubescens. Next base: position 33,505,425 of record JAOPUL010003032.1, on the reverse strand, counting down.
AGAAAAGAAGAAATCTTTTAATAAAATATATGCTTTACCTGTTACAGATGCTGGAGTATTTGATCGAGATCCAGCTGAGCCAGCAGGTGATGGTGTAACTCGCAAGTTAGAAACACTAGGATGATGGCTCCCTGATGGAGTTGGAGTACCTTGAGATCCTCGTGTATTTTCAGAACTCATTTCGTCAAATGTATTGTTACTTTCCTGAGGACAAAGAAGAATGTCTTAACAGAAAACCAAATATTTTACATACTTAAAAAAATCTACACAATATAGACTAAAATCAAAATATTAGGTAAAATCTTAGAAAACCAACTAGCAAAATGCTTTCCAACTTTCAGTTATTTATTTATCTTTATAGATAATAATATTTTATATCAAAATATTTACAAAGCAATATTTTACAATAATATTTTAACCAAGACAGTGCACAAGGCTAAAAATGTTGATACATGCAAACATTTCAATTATTCCTTAGCAAATATATATATATATATATACATATATATATACACATATATATATACACATATACATATACACATATATATAAATACATATACACATATATATATATATACATATACATATACACATATATATACATATATATATACATACATACATACATATACATGCACATTGGTTGAATAAACCATCAGGTGAATCAAAGTCCTAGTCAACATGAATTTTAGAGTAGGTTCGACTACTCCCAGTAGAGTCTTTCTACTACAGTCTCAGTAAATGTTCAGTTATTCTTGAAGCTGCTTTAAAATAATAGCCTCACCTTAACATTTAGATATATACATATGCGATACAATTACACCAACAAACACACACACATATATATATATATATATCATCATCATCCTTTATATATATATATATAATGCACATACATAATTTGTATATACATCACAAAACCTTTACATAATTTACACGAAATTTTGTGAGTTTACAAAGTAATGAAATAACAATGCATTCATCTCATTCAACATTACTTGTTCTGTAGAGATGGTCATGGTATTTGTAGCTATAAAATGACACTATATTGGTCAGAGTGATATGTCAAACTGTCACTTAGACAGGTTTCTTCTCAACAGATAAACCATAGCAGCCATCACTTGTGAGAAAGAATTGGTAAAATGTACCGTGTTTTTGTGAATTATTTTTAGGTACCTATGTAGATACAGACACCATTCAATTTCCCTGCTCTTGATCCAGCAGAATGTCTAGAATGTGAAAACTAGAAGGAGAGAGAGGCTGTACTAGCACTAAGCTGGTACTTATTTTTGGTTGTGAGGACTAGAACGTGAAATGAAACGCACACAACATGCCGCCCAGTCCAGAAACTGAACCTATGACATCATGATTACGAGCCCAGTACCCTAACCAGTTATTATTATTATTATGGCCAGGTTCCAACCCAGGTGGCGAATTGGCAGAGTCATTAGAGCGTTGGGTAGAAGACTTCACATATTTGTTCCGACTCTCTGTGCTTCAAGCTCAAATCCTGCCGAGGTCAACTAACCATTTATATATACATGTGTGTGTATGTCATTTATATATATATATATGTATGTATATATATAAATATATATATATATATATAGATATATATATGTCCCATTGTGTGGTACTTGGGCAAGTTTCTTTGACTATAGCCCTGGATTGACCAAAGCCTTATGAGTGCATTTGGTACACAGAAAATGAAAGCTCATCGTATATATGTATGTATATACATATATGTGCACACCCATGTCTTATCATGTGACTGTTGTAAATGAGCATCACTGTCATACACGCGATGCTGTTCATTTCCACCTGAGCTTAACATATCTTGATCTGTACTGTGTCTCAGAACCCTATTTCATCCTTTATGAAACATTTCACCCAATTCTTCCTTCCCCAAATGAGAAACTTCTTAAGACCTCATCCATCTCTGCCCACCTCTCTCTCTCTTTTTTTTTTTGTTTTGTTTTGTTTAATTGTCTATATCCACTGAGCAGTAGAGATTCAAGATGGACAACCTAATTGATCTCACCTCTATGGGAAGGTAAGCCGGCAACAAGGGATACATGGCTATTGACCATCCACTCTCAGAATAAAAAAAAAAGAAAAAAAGAAGAAAAATCTATTATAATGCCAATCAGTCATAGTTTCAAATATCTCTGCATTTGTTTACTCTTTCACTAGTCAAATGCCATGCAGGGTCAGTTTGGGGCATCCAACACCACCGAAAAAATATAAATATATAAATAAATAAAGTTTAAAAGCAAAGCAGTATGGTAACCAAATCAGACCAGACTGAACCAAACTGCACTGACAAAAATGTACACTTTGGGACAATATGCCCTCACTTAACAGATACAGTACGGTCTAGCTTTGAAATGATGGCTAATGTCAAACAACAGATTTCAGTGGAGGGAAAATATTTTGAAGACCTTACACTTGTTTGCATCGCTGTAGCTTCCTCAAGCAGTGCAGAAATTTGCAATATATAACAACATTTGCACTAAACATATATGAAATGTTCTCTCCATAAGTGAGTATTGAGAACTTTGGTACTTTACACGGGGAAAAAAAAAAAGTACAGCATTCAACCACTTCCTCACACCATTTTTTATTATTATTATTATTATTGGACAAATATGTTACATATCATGGACAGACCTTATAGCTTGATGAGAGAATGAATAGTTGTTGCATTTTTGTCCAAGAACTGTGGTATATTTTTGAATTATAATAATAAATTTGTCTTTATATCTCACTGTACAATAGCACTGTTTAATTTGGGACTTAGCATTGCAGGATCAATATATAAATATATATATATTCATTCTTACATATACATGCACAGAGGGTGCAGTAGATAAAACCTCCCTCTTTTCAATGGCTATTGATGGGGCTCCAGTGAAATTAGGCATGTGATAATGGTGTCTCCATGTAGCTAATGTTTTACAGTTTCTTTTTTTTTTTTTTTGTCAGTTACCAATATGGTTTGACCCAGTGCACACTGTGGATTCGCGGTTGAAACATTATTAAGAACAGTGAATCTGGGAGATTTTTCAGTGCATCCTGTACATACATACATACATACATACACACACACATATATACCTTCTTTTCATCATCATTTAGCATCAGTTTTCCATGCTGGCATGGGTTAGACAGTTTGACTG
>JAOPUL010003032.1:33473634-33490759 GCA_027564515.1 Octopus rubescens | reverse complement strand
ATACATACATATACACGTATATATATACATACATATACACGTATATATATATACATACATATACACGTATATATATATACATACATATACACCTATATATATATATACACACACACACATATATATATATATATATTCATTATATATATATACATACATATATACACACACACAAACGTGTATATCATCATCATCATTTAACGTCTGCTTTCCATGCTGGCATGGGTTAGACGGTTTCACTGGAGACTGGCAAGATGGGAAGCTGCACCAGACCCCAGTCTATTTTCTCCAGAGATTGTACCACCGGCACATACATACATATATCAGACTGAACCCGAAACCACGGGATTGGGTAGCAAGCTTCTTACCACATAGCCACGTCTGCGCCTATTGTGCCCATATATATATATAAAAATATATATAATCGAACACACGTGTGTATACACACACACACATATATATATATATATATATATAAAGACATATTCACACATGCTTCATATCTATATATATATACACACACACACATATATATACATATGCATCATATCTATATATATATACACATAGGTATATATATACACATACATATATAAATATGTATATATTCATACATACATACATACATGAACATACACTGAGCAGAATTTGTAATATCAGTGCTTTGAACAGCAATGGTTTTAGATATTTAGTTATGACCCTTGACGTCAAATGTTGCTGTAGCCTGGACATGTTTATTATAGTGAATGGTCAAATATTGGGATTGAAATATTCATCTAGAACAGTTGAAGGTCACAACCTTGCATGTGTGTAGACGAAGCAGGTATGTGTTCTGAATGTGTGCCTGTGTGTGTGTGTGTTTATGTGTGTGTGTGTGTGAGTGTGTGTTTAATAAAAAAAAACTGTCATGTATGACAATGCCATATTTTTCTCGGGCTATTGTTAATTTCCCCCATATACAAATTCTTGTTTGCAATCAATATGTAGGAAACAATATAGTCTTAACATAGTTATCTGCCCTTACTCAATATCTCGAGAAAGATTTGCATATGCCAAGGTAAGAAATCTAGATGAAGTGAAACCTTAAAAGTATAAAGTTTAATGATAGAATACTTAATGGGAAAAATTTCCAAGAAATTGAACCGCAGTCTATATTCATTCAATAACATTCTCCTCCTAGTTTATTTGATTTTGCAAATAAACATTTTTATTTGAAAAATAACTTTTTGTAATTACAAAACATTTTAAGAGTTATGACCATTCAACTGACAAATAAATGAAACATGAATGAGAAATCCAAGACCTGAAGTATCATAAACAAATGTTTTTTCTAGGAAATCTAAAAGAGGTTTTTCGTTGATGATTTACACTTAAGCATAACAGCAATCGAATAGAAATACAAATAAGAACAATGATTTTATTTTTTTAAACATAAAGCCGAGATAATAGGAGCACATCTAACACTAACTAAAGACAAAGCATTTGATGACAAACTGAGAAAAGAGAAAACAGCTGTACAAGGAAAAAGACCAACTATAATATATTAAGAGGCATATAAGCTACATATACTAGACAACACTTTGAAAGACATATACAGACTACATTGCAATAATCAGAGTAATGTACAACAAACTTCATTATAGACAAATTTCTCAAAAAAAAACAATTTGAAAGGAAATTAGAGATTTGAAGCAATTTTTTAAGAACTTTATTGTTATTGTTTTGTTTTTTTATTTAGTTCTACCAGCAATATAGGCAGGATTAACCATTTCATTCTCTAGCAGAAGTAGAAAACTTTGAAGAAAATTTTGCTTTTATTTTTTAAACTCTCCAGACAAATAGTGAAATATTTAATTTAAATGTAATTGATGTAATCAGCTATATGTTGAAGTTTAAGTGGGCAAGAAATATTGAAACAGAATTTTTAGGTTATATATTGAATATATTGAAGTATTCTCTGTACAAAGAACAATAGTTTCTACAGAAAGTCCATTTCTTGAAGCAAGAAAATTAACTATTGTTGTTAACAAATATGGGCATTTGAAAATCCACCACTTTCAAAAGTGGTTTTCTTTGGAGAAAAAATGATCTGAAGGAAAAGTTACTTCTGAAAGATTTCACTTCCCTTTATATTACTTCCCTTGAATCAAGATTTGACTTTTACATTTAATGTTGAAGAATATCAATGATATATAATATAATATAGGGGATGGCAGCCAAGAAAAAAAAAATATTATGCTATGTGAAGAAAGAAGATAAGAATCTATTGTTTCATCAATTTCAGAAATTAACAAATGAAGTTGCCAGTTACAAAAATGAAAAGATTTTATTAGAAATTTGGACCTAAGTTTAAAAACAAATTAGAAAAGAAAATATATCGAATTAGTGTACATGTGTGTATGTATGTGCATATATATATATATATATATATATATATATATATATACACACACATACATACACAAATACACGTACACACTGTGAATTAGCATTTGTAGAAACAGATTAGCTCCATTAAGGATTAAATTGAAATGTGTTTTAAGCATCAGTGGCTATAAAAACTTCGATGAATTGACTCAAAAATTCCATTTTCCATTAAATTTTACAAGTTTAAGAGAAATTAAATTGATGCAAATGATATTCTCAATAAAAGTATATAAAAAAAAGCCCATAAATACAGGACAGCCATAAGATACAAATGCCAGACTTGAATTCGAGTGTAAAACACTCACTTACCTTGTTTCCCACAAAAACAACTGGCTGAGTTTTCTTTTTCTGAGAACGACACCGTAGTGGATACAATAACAAGAAGAAGAAGAAGAATTTCTTAGATTCTGATAAATATCAGTATATATATTGCAAACAGCCAAAACGATATGAAGCCAGAATACCAATGTCTTCTACATTTGAAATATACCTATCCCAAAAGTAATAAATTTTACAAAACATCTAACAGATAAGATCTACCTAAATTCTCAAATAAGAAAATAATATAAAATATTTAAAAGAATAATTACAAATTGAGATTTCATAAAACATTCAGATGTGCAAAATCTAAACTGGTCACAGACAAGAAATTTACACAGAACAAATAAACCAAAACAAAATTACACAACCAAGTTGTTAACTTCAAAATAAAACTTAGATTAGGAAATCTCAAAAGAATATATGAAATCTCAGAAAAGGCATTGTCAAAATTCCATTTAGTTTTCTGCAATCAGTTTTCAAAAATAATGAACTAGAATGGAAACTATTGTATAAAGTGAACAATTTGAATGAAAGTAAAGAAATTCAAAATACCAACACTTAATCAAAAGAATTAAAGGGGCAGGAGAAAAAAACCTAAGCTTTCAACAAAATATGAATAATGGACTCATATTAGCCACTGAACTCAGAAAAGGAATTTTAAAAAAAAGGAGAAAATTATCAGCAACTTTTCGGTCCATTTAACAATGCCATTTCTAGTTTTATATACTTTTTTTGTTTTTTTTCCTTGTTATTTACAACGCAAGTAAAATATTTTAAGAACTAATCATTGACCCAAACAGTTAAATATACCAATTTTAGTTTTCTAATGTATTCCGTTGGAAATAAAAAGTTTGCAAGAAGTAAAAATTCCATAAATAAGAATGTAGAAAATTTTATGTGATGATATGGTCAAAATAAATGTGTGCTTCTGTGTTTTTATGAATGTCTAGTGCAATTAATAATATGGCATAACAAAATTAATTAATGAAGTTAACCAACTATAAATGTCATGCTTTTATTCAGAGTCGAGCAGAAAATGTTGGAATGTAAACTCACCATTCCTTCACTGTCGTCATTGCTTTTTTTACCATGAGCACGAGTTACATTCTGGAAGGAATAAATTCAAAGTTGATTATAATAAAGGTTTCAAATTCTGGCATAGGGTCAGTAGTTTTTGAGGGGCATGGGAAATAGATTACACTGACTTCTTTTATCAACATCCTTGAAAGGATGAAAGTTGACCTCGGTGGAATAGAACATAAAGACGGATGAAATGCCGCTAAGCATTGTCCGGCGTGCTAACAATCCTGCCAGGTCACTGTCCTAAGTTATCTTATAAAAATGCATTTAATTAACAGCTATTGCATAATCATCTTTATAGTACAATACAGTTTCCATTCATAGAGGTTAAGAAACCAAGCCAATACTGGCAAATAAACCATTCTTTGTCCTTGCTATTACAAATAACTATGGAGCAACGCTCAGCAAAATTCATTATATTCGTTTGTCTCCTTCCAATATCCTTTGATAACTTGAAGCAAAACCAGCATACTAAATATTTTTTATTAAATGAAGTTATATTTTCTTGAACTGTCTTGATTCATTAACAGCCCACCATTTGGCCAACTTCATAAACTATCAAAGCACCAGTGACCACCCACATTTACTCATTCATATTTGAATCTATCAAACATAAATAATCATTACAACATTAATGATAAACCGTGATTTCCTTAAACATTTGTTGCACACAGTCTGGCAGTTTTACAACATAAATAGTTTTCTGAATATTTTGTAGATACTTTTCCCGCATCAACCCCTTTATTTCTTTTTTTAATATCATATAAACTCCAGCTCTATATATTAATGGCAACTGAATTCTGAATGATTTTCAAATGCAACAAATGGAGAAAAAAAAATAGAGTGGATGTTTCAATTCCCCCAAGTATGTAAACAATACCAGGCAAAAGTGGTAAAAATGATCTCTAAAGAGAGAATGCAGTGAGTAATTTTAAAAAGAACCAAACCCAATTAGTTATGATTGAAGATCCACTGAATATTTACTTTATAGTTAACTATATAATTGACCGTCCAACCCATGCTTGCGTGGAAAACGGACGTTAAAGGATGATGATGATGTATATATTAGTAACTCATTTTATATGGTAATATCTAAATTATTTTTATATTTCAGATTTTACCTGTAAATTAGAGTAGTTTTGAAACAATACCATAATTATTTTATGAAACTAGTGTAAATTCACAATTATTTTAGAATTTAATTAAAGCGCAATTTTAGTTAAAAAAAATAACAGGATGGGCTACATCTAAAATGGATGTTTAAAAGATTTTTCAAATAACTAAATTACATACAGAAGCTATTTGCTCTTTAAATTTTATTCCTTGCACAGGTAAGCTAAAAACCAAACAAGGCAACTGTGGTCACCATTAGCTCTATTGGTCTGACTCTGCTTATCTCTAAAACATGATATTTTTCTCACAATTAAGATCACAAAAATTGGAAAATTTTTCATTTCTCAAGAAAGCAGTAATGGGCTTTAGCTGAAATTATTGTTACGTAAGTTTATGGACATTTATTATTGTTACGGATGGAATACAGTCTTTGGTTGTGGTTACATTTTAGTTATCTGAGACTTTGTTGGGTTCCTTTGCATGTAGAGATAAAAATGCAGTTGCTGAAAACAGATTTACAATGATGGCTGGCTATTTAGTTATTACAAAAAAATTATTTCACGTTCTCAATAGAGCATCTTTTTGATGTCCGTGATGAGTAGTACATTTAAATATTTAATGTATGCAACTTATAAAATCGCAGTAAAAATTGGAATGACTTTTTAAAAAGTGTGGACTGTAAAGACATTAGAGTCGAAGAAGAATTTTACTATCAAATTTGTGTAATTATATTTTTACTGTTAATAAATTCAATGCTTTTAAATTGCTGTCTATTAATTTTTTTTTACCTCAGATCATGGCTTTATAAAATAGAAAATAAAAAATACTAATAAAGATCAGCAATGCTACATTTCATGGCAGTATTACAGATAAACACCATTGGATAATTGCTGAAGTTAAACAATAACATTTTCTCAATAAATAGCAATTTTTTCGACATAACTTCACAGATAAATAAAGATACACGTCTTGATTATGGAAACATTGCAATGACCTGTATTGCATTCAACATCACTAGTCCTCCTTTAACTTGGTTATTTTAATAAACACCTCATGAAATTTCATAAATATGAAGGAACTATTACTATACAGCATCTAGACTTGCTCGTTACTTTTATAGGGAGGAGAAATTGGGAAATTAATAGTTTCATGAGCTTCTATGATCATGTGCCTGATCCAGCAGAACAAAAATAATTACTGTTGTGAAATAACTTTTAAAAAAAAAGAATCAAATAAAATATTCAACAAGCAACCCATAAATTAAATGGGAGATAAACTGTTACACACCAGTTTCACACACAGTCTACAGACAACTAGGGGTCAGAGTGAGACAATTAAAGATTCTAGTCTAAGCATATGTACTACTGGTATTGCCTCTTCTGTGGTCAATTGTTAACTGAACCAGGTATATTATCAGCTATAGATACAGCACAACACTAATACTGAAATGTGAATAGCCAACCCTTCATTTGGCCATCTGCCCAGCACTATCAACATAATCAGTTGTGGCTGCAGATGATGATAATAATAATAAATGATCACTGTGTTTGAAGAGGAGAGAAAAACCAACCTGAGGACTGTTTTGCTGATTATGCTGAGGAGATTGATTCTGAAGTGGAGATGGTTGAGGAGTATGTGAACTTTGTTGCTGTTGTGATTGAGGGGACGGTTGGGACTGGGACGTTGGTTGTTGCTGCTGTTGTTGCTGCTGCTGTTGCTGCTGCTGCTGTTGCTGTTGCTGCTGTTGTTGTTGAGTTGATGTTGGTGGAGTGGCTAGTGGAGCTTGTGGAGAATGTCTTGGTGGAGAAGGCCCTGGAGGCTGTGGTGGTTGTTGTGGTGTAGGCTGTTGTTGATGCACCACTTGTGAAACACCCATTGATTGGTTGAAGACCATCTGATTAGGAACAAATTGACCAGGTATCTAAAATGAAATAAATACAGGAACCAATAAAACAATCTGTTAGCTCTTACTTATTAATCAATGTAATTAACTAAGAAAATAATATATAAATTTAGCTTTGACGTAAAATTTCAACCAAAACAATTTAAAGAAATCTCACCCTTTCATCTTACCAACAACTGGATTTACAGTGTAAAAATATTATACAGTAGACATGACAGAGCTATTAACTATTCTTATTCTAGACAAGGCGTGTCTGAGAGATAGTCAAACAGTTATGGGCTATTAACTGATTATTAGACATGTAAAAAACTATCAATAATTAATTTTTTCTTTGGGGAAACTTCAGTCAACAGAATTCTTGTCTAAATATCAAAAAACTGCAAAGTTTACTCTGTATTATATCTTCCACTGTACTACATCTTCAGACAAGGTACATTACTCTTGCTTGGTTTAATTATAAAACAATTTTGTCAAAGTATCTAACACAGAAGCTATCAAAATATGCGTTAATGTACTCTTGATTATAATAGTGGTTTCTGATATTCTGCCACAATGAAATACACAGTCATGGTATAATTAAGAAACAATCTACAAAGTTTACTCAAGTTGACAAAAAAAAATTTACCATATTTTTCAAAAAGAAACGTCAATGATGAGTGGACAAAATGTTATCTTAAGAATAAGATACAAATATGAAGATATGTATTTGTGTGGCTATATATATGTGTGTGCATGTGTCTGTGTGAAGTTATTTATATATGTGTGTGTAACATTATTTATAACTATGGTCAGTGAATATATTGTGGGAGTAAAAGAGGAGGAGAAGGAATCATCAAATTAAGAAAATGATGTCAAATAGTGAATGTGTTTTCATGTAAAAATATGACATGTTTACCAAGTAGTGTCAGACTGTTCGTACAAGCATGAGCTTGCCAGTTCTGTTGCTAAGCACAATATACAAGTCTTTACTGATAAAATAATAATGAAGAAATGATATCCTACTCTAACAAGAAATAATATTGTAGATTGTTGGTGAGGCTATCATTAAAAATTTAACTGAAATTTAAACCAGATCAAGACAGCCTCGAGACAAAAGAAATCCAATAAGTCTTCGAACCGTAACTACACTAAAAACACAATATTAGCCTTCGATAATAATGCTGATTACTTCAGTCTCAGTCACTATAATATTATTTACAAATACCTTCTTTAATTTTTACATTATGAAAAAAATTTGAAATAACTTAATCTTTTCTCCTTAATCCAGATACACTTCGTTGCAATAATTTCCTACCCTTTTAGAGCAATAATTTAAACAAGCTCGAGAATTTAAAGTGAAAATCTCTAAGTTGAAAATCTAATAAAACCTGATGATGGTAGATGTTGACAAAAATCTCAATTTAATTCTACTACTACTATTATTACTATATCATTAACAGCACCATCACACCACTTGAAACTTAATTTTTAGTTTTAATGACATTTATACTCTCCAAAACTCTTAAAGTGCAGCTGTGGTTATAATGGACCAAATGACAATGTGATTGAAAGGTGACGATCAATTCTAATTCCACTACTCTCAGGAAGAAATAGCTGACAACTATTTGAAAATATGTTAGTGGTTGTTTTAACAGCCTACACAGATCAAATATTAGCAATATCACCTACAATTAATAACGATTTCTAACATTGGTTCAAAACTATAGATTTTGAGGGAGTGTATAGTCAATGCAAGCACTTATCTGGTACTTATTTAATCAATCTTAGAATGATGATAGGCAGAGCCAGCATTAGCAGGACTTCGACTCACAAAGTAAAGGGGCATAACTAAATACAGCAAGGTATTTTGCCCAGTCACTGCCTTAATGATGATTAAAATAAACATTAACCTTCATAAACTTATTGGTAAGCAAAATGAAATGAAATTAATGTTTCACCCCCTCTGATAAACCATGGACCAGTTTTAAGAAATTAAAATAGAATATATTCTTTATTTCGAATAGTAATTTGCAAAAACATGATTAAAAACTAAAACAGCTACTAAAAATATAAACTAAAATTTAAAAATTATGCGTAACTAAGTTGATAGGTATAAAAATATTACCTTGTTAACATCAACCATTCGTGGTTTACCAGGTTTATAACTGAACAAGTTGTCACCTTGATGCTAGAAAAATAAAATTTTAAACATAAAATTATCCGTATCTCAACATACTGGTCATGAATTAAACTAGGTACGGTATATATGTACACTAAACGAGTCTCCCTTTCTTTGGAGCTAAATGTACTTCTCTTACTGAAATCTATATTTTCAAAAACTATTAAAAGACCAATCAAATTTCTCCCGTTTTCATTTATTTAGACTGGGAAGTTTCATGAAATAGAGAGAAGCAGGTAATTTCCATAATCTACATTGAACGAAAACTTACCTGTTGTCCATAGGGCTGGCTCATTTGTCCTGAACGAACCTGTCCAGTTCCCATCATGTAACGTTGGGAATTAGGTGAAAATTGTTGATTGTTATATTGAGATGTCTGTTGAGGAAAATTAGGAATACCTGAGGCTCGTCTTTGTTGTGGCATTTCATTCATATTTCCACCTCCCTGCAATAAAAATAAAGGTATTTATTAGAACAAACTAAGACGTAAAATAGCGTAAAAGACTATTCAAAGTATATACTAAAATCTTTATATTAATTATGAAAGGTAAGCAAAATACCAGAGGATCATCTACATTACATGTATAAAATACTCTTCAGAGTTCTGATTGCAATTGGTATTTTATCGATATTAAATTTAGATTGAAACAACAATTTAGAGATAGTTGTAGAAGTAAAACTAGAAGCATGAAATAAATGTATAACTTAATTCTTTATAAAGACTACCATCTAAATGTTAACATTTCAGACAATAATATCCAATGTTTTTTTTTATTATCATTATTATTTTTTTAACATGAATCTAATTACTTTACAGACAGACCTAGCTAATTCATGGACAGGAAGGATATTTTTTTCATCAGGTAAAACTGAACTCTTGCAAACGGACATGCACACAATATACAACTTTAGCTACTTACTTCTAAACATTTGCCCTCACAATATACAAGTGTCACTGATCAAACAAATCAAGAGTGATGACAGAAAATGTGATATCAATACTGACATCTGAGAATTTGGTCTAACAAAAATGCTACTATAATATACCCCCGCCCCCGAGTCAAAAGGCCAAAACAACTAAAGATGTTGGCTAGCAAGAGGGATGTTTAAGACTTCTATACACTATGTGTAATATAGTGTACAGTCACTGAAACAACCCAACAGCATTTAAGAGACAAACCAGACAATGTTTTATTGATGTATATAAGAGTTACAATTACGGAGTAATGAGCACGCTTTTAAATTATTGTAATGAATAATGGAATTGTCGTCTTAGACAAGCCACATATAAAAACACTCAGATATTCAAAAGATAGGAAATTTCCACAAGTCTATTGTATTTTTTCTTTATACATTAGCATCAATAACTAGAAAATCTCTAATCATGGTTATTTAAGTATTTGACAACACGCTATTAGAAATATCACTAGCTTCACTGTCAAAATAAAAAATAAATAAAAACACAAAGACACTGTTACGAAGCCAATAGGTAACACATTAACAATTTACATAGGCTACATCAACAAAACATAATCCCTGTCTATCTAGGTTATCACATAAATCACCGTGTTCAGACAATCTTTATACACTTATTACCAAGTATTTCTCACTGGAGTTTTACTGCGAAGAAATATTGACGAAGTAAAATCAAAACCATAACTGGACTAAATAACAATGATCTAGTACATTGATGATATCTAATAGTAGTAATATTTATTTACAAATTGTTTGAATGGTATATAGAATTGCTATATAAAGTGGATTGCACAGCTCCAATCATCATGTGATCTCCGCAACAATGGTTTAAATGGGCATGTCCAACTATGTATAATTTGCTGGAAATAGGGACACACACAATTATCTTGGGTTGAAAGCGAAAGAAATTAACAAAGTCTACTATATAGTCATTACATAAAAATACAGTAATCCTTACCAAACCAAACTAGACGATGAATAATATAGTGTGGCAAATCAGTGACAATAAACTGACCAAAGAAACAACCGAAACCAACAGAGGAATACGATACCAACTCCAAATGAAAACAAGGGAGACAACCAGTTTCGAACACGTAAAACGTAACAATTAAAATTCTAATTATACAGTGAATCAAAACAGTCAGGTTCCAAAAACATTATTAGACAATTATTATATAAAATAGTAAACAGATGCAACCATTTCGATTACACACCACCACCCCTCACCATATCTCTATAGAGCAATTTGAAACTGATATCAAAACCAGATTTTAAATATTACTTAAGACAGTAAATCTGTATTTTACAATCTAAATTGATTGAATCATATAAAGATAAATAAAACTTTATAAATAATTACTAAGAATGATTATAAGGAAAGTAAATTAAAACAGAGTGACGTAAAGACGAGCCATGTTTTTACTACCACCCCACACTTCCGGATGTCATGTAGCTAAAAGATTATACTTTATTTTGATGAAATCTAGTCAAATCCACAGGGTGTAAATTTGGGACTGTCCTGAATCTTGTTGTTTTTTTGTTGTTCTTTTTGTTTTTTGAGAGAAAATTACTTTGGCCTGACCATGCCAGTTGAAAATATAAGGGAAACAACTCGAAACTACTCCAAAAGCTTGCAAGGTCAATTGACAGAAACACAAACACTACATTAATAAAATGGCTATTACTCCTTTCAAATCAATAGTATTATTCTTACTATTCACAACACCAACATAAATATTACTATTAACTATACGCTAGTGTCTTGAGCAGCAGATAAGAAAACTAAACAACGAAATAGAACGATCGAAACACCAGCCTTTAGAAGGATTTAAACACGTTTCTTTGTTTCACGAACACGCATACACATACATACAAATTAGACATACACATCACTATCCCTCGTTCATTGTCAGAACTGGTTTTGAATTTAAAGTAATGAAAATACGAATGTATACTATTTTCCAACATTAATTCGCTCTCGGTAGTTAAGCAAACAAAAATACACCATAAAACTAAAAACCAAGGAAATTAAACCATAAAGTACGTCATGAAAAAAAATCAAGCGACAAAATGGATACCGTTTAATTTTAAAAGAAATGTTACGAGAATGCGTTTATAATATGTTTAAAATAGATTCCAAGCGAGGAATTGTCGGTTATTATCGGTTAAAAGTACAAGAAGCCGTTGATTAATATTTATCGAGACAGATAAGAGATTGGGGAAAATGAGACAAAAAGCTTGTAGTCACGGTATTTTTAAAATTTTATTTTTATTTTCAAAATAGACATAAACACTGAGAGACCAAATCAAGAAGAGATTCGTACCTAATCAAAGTATAGGTATGGAAAGAAATAAGGCTTGAATGTTATAAGCAAGCCATAAGTACAAAGGGAAGATAGAGGGGGAGGTAGAGAGAAATAGTCGTCGTCGGAACTGGGATGTGAACTAGAAACAGCTTTTGACTCATTTCATCGAAACTAACCTAAGGTGGTGATGATAACGGTAAATCACTAAGTTTATAATACATACTGAAATATCACTATAAAATGTACACACATCTATATTTCAGCATTTGAGCTGTGAACACAAAACAGTGAACAGAGACATGTTGGAGAGAAGGGGAAGGAGTCTCAAGACTTGTGAAGAGAGGAGGTACAGGAGGAGGAGACAGAGAAAGAGAGAGGAGGCGAGAGAAGAAAGAAAATATATGTTGTTAAATAAAATAAACTTTAATAGTAATTTATTAACAAAAATTGTCCAACAGTAACTAGTAAGTTATTGAATATAAAACTGCAGCCGGTTGATGTGAAGAGAAAGCAGTAGTGCTGAGCAAGAAAGCAAGACTTAATATAGAGCGACCCAGATCGTTGGTGGAAATAGGAAAAGTATGAGTAATGGCTCTGTGAATGAGGAATAGAGAGAAGCGAATGGCTTATATCTACTATTTGAATAGGGCTGAAATTTCCTGCTCAGATAAGATAGCTAAACTAAACAAAATATATTATTATATTATTTGGGACGGGAAACGAAAGTGGAATAAGAGAAAAGTATACGATATTACATATTTATTACATGGACGATGATGGCGACGAGAGCCAACCATACAAGGATGGAGGGGGGTATATATTGCTTGCCGAGAGACGAGACGAGACGGGGTGGAAATGATTATCATTATTAACGTTTTCATGATTATTTATTATCACGAAAAGAGACAAAATAACCAACAAAAACAATGCTACCAACTGTTATCTATTAAGCCATCATTTTGGATGGATAGATGTTGTTGGGTGCACGTGTGCTAGCGTTAAGTCAGAACAGCAATTATTAAAACTTCATTCCCTAGCCTCTATATTACCATGTCCTCTTCTACAATAAAGGGGGTTGCTTGAGTTATAACAGCCAAAACCTCACTGTCGTGATGGGTTTGTAGACACGAAAGAGGACGTGCTTCTCAGGGTTTCATTCTACAAATGAAACCTTCATTAAAAATAATTATACTTATATAGAAAACTTAATTGGGATCTTTAACACAGAACTCCTAGCATTTTCATAATTATCAAAGATATTAGAAATAATTTATTATCATTATAGCCTGCTACATCTCAACGCCGTTGAGAAGTTTGCTTATCCTCATTCATCCAGTTCAACCAGCTCAGCTAGTCGCAGCAGCTCAACCAAGTAGCAGTTATGGCGATGCACTACTCCACAGACAGAGATCGTTCTCTATCGATAATACACTGTACTGCTACTAGTAACAACAACAACAACAAATGTCGGAACTGTGGCCTATCGAGGCCACAACAATCCCAATAGAAAGGGGGAATACATTTGGGTAATTAATTAATATGAATAGTGGCAACCTTAAGCAACACGAAAAAGAGGATATATAAGAGAAAGAGCCGGTATAGACTAGAGGCTGTGTTTATTTGTATTTCATACATTAATGTAATTTGAATCACCAAGCATAGCTTCTCTTACCCCATGCTAACATTAGTCTAAGATAATCTTAACAGCTTTATAGTGAATAAATATAAATATGGGAAACACAGAACAGACTGTACTAACATTTCCTGCTCATAATGTGCGTGTGTGTGTCTGTATTTTGTGAGAAACATTGAGAAAGATTATAATGGGGAAACTGAAATATTTATTAACAATTCTGTAAAATGGAGGGTGAAGTGTATAATGAGAACAGAAGACTGTAAAAAAAAGGCCATCTACAGCAGCCATGGCAAATGCAAACTTTGGGGATTTAATACTAGAGGATATTGAGATGTTCATGCTTTCCACAAGAACCTTAATTAATAATAATGAATGATTTCAAATGAGATATTTCCATTGAGGACATATTATAATACAGCACACAGCAACACTAATATAGTCAATTAAAATGATTTAAGTGATAAAGCAACCAGAGAGGATAACATCTTTAAAAGAAAAGACTAAGTTAATAGTAGCAGATGAATAAGATATTTTCTCTCCTCTGTATGTTGTTGTTGTTGCTGTACTATGATGAAAGTGTATGGAGGCTGGAGCAGGTGGGAGTGGTAGGTAAGTATAGTTTGGATGACAGCAGCAGCAATTGGCCCTGACATCTGAATGAATAACTTAGGTGAAGGTGAGAAAAAAGCACATGGCTAATCAACATAAGGATGAAGCCAAGTAAACAAATAACAAAAAAAAAATTATATAGATATATAAATATATACATGTACATACATACACACACACACACATGTATATATATGCAGCTATCCTACTTCCTGTATAAGGCAGTGTGACTAACCAGCAGAATGTAAAAAGAACCAAGATTAAAAGTGAAACAATAAAATACAACTTGTCAACAAGATAACAACAATAATAAACAATAACAATCACTGATTGTATCATTTGTATAGTTCATCGTTATTGTAGTTGTCATCTATGAACAGTTAGCTAAATAACTGTCTTGCAGGAAAGACATATGAAAGATGTATGACGAAGAGCTGTTTCAAATAAGGCTGGATGAGACAAGCAAGATTCAGACTGAGAAGGAGTTTCAGTTTGAGATTAGTTTGTTGTTATTAAATATACAAACAACAACAAAACTTCAAAGTCATAATACTATAAACAAGTTACAGATATTAGTTTCTAGAAAAGATGAGATCCAGACCTATGGTGAAAGGGAGTGGAGAGATGACAGCTAACTACCCTAATGTCTGACTAAGGATGGAAGATTAAAGGGTCAGGTGGGGAGGTGAGAGAGGAGGGAAGTATAGGTAAATAAATAAGTAAAGGGTGGTGATGGTGATGAAGACAGGCAGATTAATTGATTAGATGACAAAGAACAGCAACCAATCATGTGAAGCTATTGCTATGAACACCCCAGCTGTCTTTCACAGATACCAGTTTGCCACCAAATTCAAATAACCGATGGCGCAATGCTACCTTTGCTCAGTTCAATACCATCCCAACACAACTAATAACAGAAGGGCATCAAAACCATTGCTGAATCAATATGGAGAACAAGGCAAGAGCAGGCAAGAACTCTAACCAGACGACTAGCCATTGTAATGAAGGACCCCAGCTTTCTTAGATAAAGCTCTCAACATCTATAGCTTCACAGGACAGGGACATAGATGGAAATATCTATTTCCAGGGGAAAAGGAGGAAAAACTGTTAGAAAAGGATAGAGGAGGAGGAAAGATAGAGAGAAGTAGCAAGGAATATACTGTAAGAGAGGAACAGATTGATAAAGAGAAATGGAAAGAAAACGGGGGAAACTGAGAAAGGTGAGAAAAGAGTAATAAACAGACAAACAAGAAGGAAAGAAAAGGGGTATCTTTCGTTTTAGGGACTTCAGCTGGCGTTGTCGTGTTCACAAAGACAATATATTTATGGCCTTCATCTATTTGAAGTCAACATATCCTGATGATCTTCTAATGCATTTTTGGAGGTTTGGATTGTACGTACCTAAAACGAAAGATCCCCATGAAACGCATAGGGAGAAGGCAAATGGGTTAGATGGGAGATAGAACAGTGAGAAAGGGACAGACTGACGAGAGATAGAAATAACTGCTAAATGAGAGAAGAGGAAGCTTTGGGAGAGAGAGAGAGAAGAGTTATACAAACAAGCAATGAGGGAGAGGAGACAGAGGGGTGGGGGACATTAAGATATAAGAGATCATGAGAAAGAGAGGAGGCAGACGAAAAGGACAGGGGACAGAGAGAAAGGAGGGGAGGATACAGAAAGGAAGAGACATAGGAGAGAGAGGGAGACGGACAGAATGGAAAGAAGAATGCGACACACAGACAAGAGAAAACGAGCGATAGAGAGACGGTGGAAGAAAGAGAAAGGAAGAGAAGACAATGTGAGAGTGAGATCGAGATATGTTAAAGTAAAGAGGGAGGGGGAGAGAAAGAATGATGGAGAGACAAAGAAAGATTGAAACGGAGGGGAGATCAATAAGAGAGGGGGTGGGAAACAAGCTTTCATTTAGCTTCCCCATTTACAAAATAAACACAAATAAACAAACAATTGTAAATAAACTTTCATCATCATCATCGGCAAGAGAGCAATATGATTATGTATCTACCTCATGATTCATTGTAGAAAAAGGTAGGCTTTATGAAGGGGGAAAGTAAACAAAATCACAAGATAACAGGACACGGTGAGGGGGGAGGTTACTAGGTCCCTGAATTTTAGTCGAAATGCTCAATAGTCAGAAAAGTGGTGGGAATAATAATAATTCAATAATAATAATACTACACAAACCTAATCAGATATGTAAATAAATACAGAAATATTTTAAATTTTAAATACCGTATTTACCTCACGCAAATGTGGATATATTGGTCGACTTTTTCAGAAATAGATGTATGGTATAAACTATAAAATGACTAACGCTGTTGACTATACAATATATATAAATAAATATTTCACAAAATATACCAACATATCGTCAACAAGTGGTAGCATATATATATATATATATATATATATATATATATGTGTGTGTGTGTTATATATATGTGTGTGTGTGTATTATATATATATATATAATGTGTGTGTGTGTGTGTTTTATATATATATATATAATGTGTGTGTGTTTTATATATATATATATATAATGTGTGTGTGTATTATATATATATATAATGTGTGTGTG
>JAOPUL010003032.1:32911002-32923375 GCA_027564515.1 Octopus rubescens | reverse complement strand
CGACCCCGGCGGCATTTGAACTCAGAACGTAAAGTCGGAAAAATTGCCACTAAGCATTTCTCCCGGCGCGGTAACGTCTCTGCCAGCTCGCTGCCTTCAGTGTGTATATATTAGTGTGCATGAACAACAGAGCACAAATGCGCTGAGAGAAAAAGTGGATATAAGAGGAAACAAATATAGTCAGCAAGAGAGAAGACTATGCTGATATAGGCGCATGTTATGTGAAAATCTTGTCAGTTGTATAAAGAAATTCCGAGCACTTGAAATGAGAGAGATCAAGGAATACAGGATGAAGTGGAGAAAACTGATCTCAAGAAGCTGAAACTTATAAAGGAATTGGCAAAACACTATAATAAGTGGAGTCACACAGTGCTTGAGAAGACCTACCTACAAAAAAAGTAGGATAATGATGGTGGTGCTGGAGGTTGGGATGTATAATATATCTACATTGAGTTTCTCACTCATGTTCCTGTTAAGTTTCCTTTAGCCTGACAACTTGATCAAGACACTTCTAGACTACAAGTTTTTAAAATGCTAAATGATATTTCAGCTTCCAACCTTTCAGATTTTAGAATTTGATGTGATGACTGCAGTGACAGAAGAGCAATGCATTGAAATAATCTGCATACAGGAACATTGAATCTTTCATAAAGACGTTACCATTCATTACATGGGTAAAAGATGAATTCAGCAGAAAACACCAGAAACAATTCAATCATCAGAGGTGTTGGATTATTTCTGAGTCTAACCAAGGTCCTATAAATCTTTGAATTCAGTTGAAAGTATTAACCTTCATATAATGATTGTTTCATTTAACAGGAATCCAAGCACAACTACAATTTCATGCTGATGTCCTACAAATGCAACAAATGATGGAGTGATTCAGTTTTACCACAGTCTCACTGATCTAATTAAAGCACTTTGCAAACACGTCAAAATTATTGGAAGCGTTATGAAAGCGAAAATTGGGCAAGAAAATGCTAAGTGATTATTCTCATCAGTTTACCAATCAAAATGGCAAATATCTCTTAACTTCCAAATAGAATGTGAAATGATCAATTTGAATTTACAATACACAAAGTGAAAAGTTAAGCTGTGAACAGTTGCTCGTAGGGCACACCTGAGTCACATTCTAAAATAATGCTATGAACTGTGAAGCTTACAATATGCTTTTTTATTGTCAAGTCTGAGCATCAAATTGTGACAGGAAGATCCAGAAAAGGAAAACTTGAAAGTACAAGGTACATTCCAGAAGTTTTGAGACTTTTTTTTTAGGGGAGGCAGTTATAGCCATCCTTGATTAATGTAATTTTAGTATATCATTACTAAGACATTAAATGATGATTACATCTAATAAGTTGACCTGCCAAATTTTGTTATTCCAGATTGAAGGAGATGGCTGTAGCAGCACTTTAAACCACCCTAGTAAACACTGCTTGCTACCTCTGACTAGTTTGCAGAATGCAGTCAGGACATGAAGACAATTTGGAAGTTCACTATGCAATAATGTTTTCTGATAAACTGGGTAAAAATGCTCCAGACTGCTTATGATTAATTTGTATGAGCCGAGCAACAGGCCAGGCAAAACAAGTCCACTAGGAAGGTCATGATGATTCCCTTTTTCGACGGCAAGGGCATCATCCACATCCACTGGGTTCCTTCTAGCCAGACGGTCAAGAAAGAGTACTTTGTGGAGGTTTTGAGGGTGTTCAGGAATAGATTGTGTTGCAAAAGACCAGAGCACCTACACCAGGATAATGCCCCTGTCCACAGTTTCATTCTGGTAACCAACTACTTGACAAAGATGGACATCAAAACTGTCCCTCACCCTCCCAACAGTCCAAACCTTGCTCCCTGTGACTTTTGATTGTTCTCCAAGCTGAAAGAGAAGGCAGTTGTGACAAAGGTCCCGAACACCTTCACTTTGGAGGACTTCCACGGGGCCTTCGCGAAGTGGCCGGAGCTCTACAAGTGCATTGAAGTCAGAGGATCCTACTTTGAATTAGATTTGAGTTTTGTACTTTGAAATGAATAAGTGGCTCTCCTGAAAAACTCTCAAAACTTCTGGAATGCACCTTGTAAAAATATTTTGAGTAAAGATAGAGTACATAATGACTTGAGAAAACATACCACTGATGTAGTGAGAAATTCATATAAGGTTCACATAATAATTGCTTTGTAGCTTTACAAATTGTAGATAAAGTAAAAAATATCAACTACATTTATAATAGCATCATAAATGCACATGAAAATGCAGCAGAAGCAAATATTCCAAAAGTAGGAAAAAAAAAGTGTCAAAAGGAAAAAGAAGATAAAGAAAAGCATATAAAGCTAAATCTAAAATAAATAAACTCCCAAGAGCTAACAAAGCAGCATAAGAAAATGTGAAAAAACTGGATGAAACCTATAAACATGAAGCTTATCTTCAGGATTAACTATAATCCAAAATGCTTCAGGAAACCAAACCAACAGTCTTTTGCATGAGTAGTTGTGAATGAAATAACAAGAGGAAAAGAAAACTGACAGATATATACATGTGTATATATCTATATATATATAAAACAATGAATGTCTGTGTGTAAGTGTCTAACCAGTTAGCTTCTACAATTTTCAACTGATTTTTTTTTTTCAAACTCATGTTTTAAGTACAAAATGGTTTCAAAATTCAGCTGCGTAAAAGATTAAAACCGCATAAAACGGGTATTTTTACCACTTTTCTCCACTCTTACTCCTGCAATTTTCCACCGATTTTCTTCAAACTTCACATGTATAAGTGTGCTTGCAGAATCCCAATGGCATTAATATTTTTCCAAAAATCGATCGCATTGACCTCTTAAACCACGTAAAAGGCGTTCTGTAGGAGTAACCACAACTCTTAGGTGCATTACACCTCCTCCAATGATCTAAAGCTATGCTTACCCAGGTTTTCCATTGCATCTACTCCTATTGGACATAGGTACAACAAAAGAAATTTAAACCTACTCAAAACTCCCTCATAAAACCGAAAACAAAAATTGGATAGTGAAAGAAGGTCATGTCAACTAATGGGGTTACACTAGCGGTAATTGCCCTCATTATCGTCCTCATTAGGCATTAAGAAAAGTGACTTTGTTTAAACTGACCAATCATTCTTCAGTTTATTTGCAAGAGTTAAGACAATGTTCAACACATACCTACGTGCAACGCCAAACAACATGCCCTTTAACCACTTCTCCTTTATTACTCCTTCAGCCTTCCACTGACTTTCTTCAACTTCACATTTATGACATGTGTATCTGCAGCAATCCTATAACATTAACTTTCTCATACAATTAATTACCTTACTTTAGCTTATTCCCGGGGGTTATAGGTCAACACCTATTTCTCACAGTACGTCATCCTCACATATTCCCTCACACTTACAATGGGTTTACCACCAAATACAATAGTGCCAATTTACAAACCAAACCGCCACCCCCTTTCTCCACATCCCCTCATTCGCCCCTTTCACCCCCTCTCCCAAATTATAATTTCACTATTTCACATGTGACACTACATAAACAATCAGGCTATACAGATAAACAGGAAAATAAGAGTGTTTAAACTAAATTGCAGTAGCCATAGCATTGCTTAGATTAGTGGCAATGTCTAAACTTAGTGACCGCATTCAAGCTTTTTTGTCAGAGCTATTGCAGTGTTCAATAAAATACCCGAGCAAAGCCGGGTACGCCTGCTAGTATATACATATATATATATGGAACATCAACTGATGGTGTCTACCTCCACACAAGAACTGATGGTAAACTGTTTAGTCTATCAAAGCTGAAAGCAAAATCCACGGTTCGTTAGGTACTCATCAGAGAAATGCTGTTCGCGGACGACACAGCACTGACAGCATACTCTGAGGAGCAAATGCAGCACCTCGTGGACAAACTCTCAAAGGCCTGTCAGGAATTCAGCCTGACTATTAGTCTGAAATAAACCAACATACTGGGGCCAAGGTGTCGAGCACCCCCCCCCCCCACCATCAACAACTACAAGCTGGAGGTAGTCCATGAATTCACCTACCTCGGCTCTACCATCTCTTGTATCCTCTTCCTGGACCCTGAGGCAAATTGGACGAGCATCCTCCACATTTGCCAGGCTCATAAAGAGAGTCTGGGAAAACAGAAAACTGGCCACAGACACTAAGACTGCTGTCTATAAGGTGTGCGTCCTCAGCACACTACTTTACGGCAGTGAGACATGGAGCCTCTACCCCAGACAGGAGCAGCATCTCGACATCTTCCACCTTCGTAATCTGAGACGCATCTTAGATATCAAGTAGACCGACCGAGTCATCAACACTGTAGTCCTCAACCGCGCCAAGATACCTAGCATATTCACCCTGCTCCAGCAGCACCGTCTGTACTGGCTCGGTCATGTACATCGCATGCCGGACGGAAAGATCCCAAAAGACTTCCTGTATGGGGAATTGGCCATCGGCACAAGAGCACGAGGACGAGCTCATCTTTGTTTCAAGGACGTCTGCAAGATAGATATGAAGTCAATAGATCTGGACGTCCTGAGATGGGAGGAAGTCGCAAATAATCGCCCACGCTGGAGACAAATACTGCGAAAGGAATGAAGCGAGGGGAAGAGAAACTGGAACTTGCCACCAAGGAAAAGCGCACTTGAAGAAAGGAAAAGCCAGTAGCGCCGGTAGAGAGCGTCTATAAATGCAGTCGCTGTATGCGTGACCGCCACTCCTGCGTGGGCCTGCACAGCCGCAGCAGACGCTGCACCACTATCAGCAGCTGACACAAATTCTCCAGGCGTAGATCCATGGTCTCTCGAGATAGACGGATGTCTACTTTACACACACGTGTGTGTGTGCATATATATGTATATATATATCAAAGGTCCAAATATGAGTTGGGCGGGACCACGGAGGATCTTTGTAGGTTGTTCTGGATTCTGACCGTTCAGATATGGCATCCGTAATAGTATTCTTTTGTTTTGAGTTCAATCCCGCCGCATGCCGACTTATCGTTTCAGTGTTGATAAAATAATACTTGTAGTGCACTGGATCATTTCTCTATGCCCATCCCATATAAATTTGCGAGAACTATTTTTTTCCGAAAGAATAAGTATATTCTTCTTTTTCAAAGGTTCACTGGGACTACTATGTCATGGAGTTGTTAGCTTGTAGTTTAGTTGTGGCAACTGAACTTACGACCAAATCATAAGGGATTCTCTAAATGGTAGCTCACCTTGGTGGAAATAGCAACCAAATCGCCCTCAAATTATTTCCTACCATCCTTGAAAGAGTGAGCTGGATGGTGGTGGTGGTGGGTCTGCTTCATTCAAGCATTCCAGTCACGTGTACCCTTCACGTAATTATAAGGCAGAACTAGCATGTCACAGTATGTATCTGGACTGTACATTTTAAATGACAGGTACAATTCACCCGACAGGCTTTATACAGTTTCCATCTACCTTAGGTAAAGGTCAACTCTAGGCTATAAAATATTGGTTTCAAATTTTGCCACAAGGCCAGCAAGTTTTCGGAAGGGTGTAAAGGATTACATCGACCCCAGTACTAGACTGGTACTTATTTTATCGATCCCCGAAAAGATGACAGGCAAAGTGGACCTCGACGGAATTTGAACTCAGAACGTAAAGCCAGACGAAATGCCGCTTAGCATTTTGTTCGGCGTGCTAACGATTCTGCCAGCCCGCCGCTTTAGGCTATAAAATATTGCCTTTTACGCCTTTAACCACATGTCTGACTTAGGTTAAAACAAGATAGCCGTCGAAATTATTCAAAATTGTTTTACTTTTAGTTGTCACTTTTTTTTTTTACTTGCATCCTTTTTATTTGTGGGTTTTTAGTCCAAGCTCACCTTTGATCCAGCAGACCGATGATCAAAGCTGTTCCATTTGTGTCCACTCTGTCCAGGGACCATGTTATCTAACGGGTGTTACCAGAAGAAGGTTTGGGGGACATTTCTAGCAAGTCGTTCTTGTTCTATCTCAGGCCAGCTATGATCCAGAAGACCATTCTACATCAAAGTTGTTCCAAGCGTGGCTATCAAGTTTTTTTTTCTTTTTTCAGACATTACCTAATGTGAACTTCATTTTAGAAGACCATAAGTGGATTTTTAAAATTTTCCTACCGTCAGACTTTTTTCAAATTCTTTTCTGGTGTATTTTTGAATGCTGATGGCAAATCTTAATTTTCCCTACAAGTTAGAGTAAGGTGTGATCAGAGAAAAAAATTGGGTATTATTTTTAGCATGTCGAGCGTGTATTTTCAGCATGTATAATTGTGGTAATAATAGTTATCTTAATGATTCGGGGGGGAAAGTTTAGCTCAACTCCGCAAACCGTTTCCTTGCTGGTTTCAGATTTATAAAGGAGATGGAATGAAATTGTATGCTGTTCATAGTCACAGTGACCCATAACATTTCATCTCCCCCCTTCTAAATTTGAAGAACTTTACTAAGAAACTAGTTAAATCTCCGAGTTGGCGACTTGGTTTTTTTTACCTCTCATGAAATGTTAAAATACTTTTTAGAGAAAAGTTATCATTTATCTTTTACTTGTTTCAGTCATTGGAATGGGGCCAAGCCGGGGGGCACCGCCTTGAATGGTTTAGCTGAACAAATCCACTCCAGTACTTATTTTTTTAATCCTGGTACTAATTTCTGTGTCTTTTGCCGAACCGCTAGGTAACGGGGACGTAAATAAACCAACACCGGTTGTCAAGCGCTGACTGGGGACAAACATAACACAAAGACACGTTTAGATACACACTCACGTATTTAATACTGCCACTGAACCTAAGACCACATGGTTGGGAGGCAAGCTTCTGACCTTGCAGCCACGCTTGTGCCTTTTTCTCTAAATGATTTTTAGAGAAAATAATAACCACTCAATCTCTATTCCACTTCTATTCTTATTTATTCACATGGATTCATTAAGGAGGCCCATTGTTAAACTTCACTCTGTTTATGTATTTGTATCTATGAACGCATTAGATGGGTTAGCGAGGGTTAAATGTTTTCTTAACCTTGGACACAGCTTAGAACCAGACACAAGATTCAAAATTCTGACAGTAGAGCAAATCAAGTTGATTATGTTTAAAGTTAGGCCATGATTGTTTTAAATTGATTACAATTCAAAGAATGTCGACATGTGTACACATGGATTGTATCTGTTGGTATAGGGGGGAAAAGGGAAAAAATGTTATTTCACTTTCTTGACTGAAGTATTAGAAAGTTTTGTTTTTTTGTTCGGCTGCACCATATTTTTGGCAGTTACACCTATGAATTTCGTCTGTCTTTTTCCCGACATTTTTTTAAAAATTCATAACGAAAGTTTTTTTTTTCTTGTTTCATTTTCTTTACTCTTTCTTTTTTTTTTCTGAAAGTCATTGCGATTGAATGGTGTTAATTGTCTTAAACGACCGCATTATTAGTTAAATAACTAATTTCGTGCTGTTTATCATACCGCAACTAATTTCTGAATTGTTTAAAAGCCTCACTTTATAGTTCAAGTATCATGTCTTTCTATGTGTGTGTGTATATATATATATATTTGTCTATTTATAACGATAGAGTCAATGTAACTAGACTAATGTTAGAAGAATTGTTTATAAAGGCAACTCAAAACTGATCATTATTCACGCTTTGTAATCTGCCGCCGTTGACTGTTATATGTCAACAGACATTGACTTGCAAGAACTCTCTTTTACCCTCCCCTCTCTATCGCCTGTTCCTCCCTCTCTTCCTATGTCTCCCTTCATGTTTCACTTCTTCCCTCTCACTCTTCCTTTTCCCACTTACCTTCCCAATCTCTCCCCTCTTACCCCTTCCCTTCTCCCTTGATATTTCTAACATCGAATAATACCTTAGACGGGTAAAATAAAAATTGTTAAAAGGTGAATCGAAATACCATTTTATCTTTTATTGGCCAGAAAGATCCGAAATGTTTTGGACTGTAGAAAAATGAAATAAAAAAAAAAAATATAAAAAAAAAAGTCAGGAAATATACATTAAATAGAAAGGGAGAAATTGGCAATAACTATAAAGAAATAAAAAAAAAAAACAAGAAAAAATCCCCCTACCTGCAGGGGGATTTCTACGATGTAGAACAATTTGGAGCATCCCACACATAACCCTGCATTATCTTGACATGCCAAAAAAAATTCCCTTTCACACTGCTTACTGCCACATGGTTAAAGTAGGCCTATTTTACCATAATTATAATAATTGCTTCTAACATAGGTACATGGCAGATTTTGTTTTTTCTTTGTGGGAGGTGGTAGTTGATTACATTGACACTAACTAGTACTTGATTGGTACTTATTTTATTGACCCTGGAAGGATGGGAGATAAAGTTGACCTCAGCAAGATTTGAACACAAAACGTTAAATGGGACAACTAAATACTGTCACATTTATCCTTCATTCCACGGATTTTACTATCCACCTTACTTCATAATAATATGTATTAAATGATTTATGAGATTGACACAAAGCTTTGAAGTTTGGAGTTGAATTAAATGAACCTCAGTACTTAATTGCTACATATTTTATCAACTCCTACCAGAGTGAAAGGTAAAAATTAACCCAGGTAGAATTTGAACTTGGAATGTAAAAAGTTAGGTATTTAGTTGTCCAACTCAAAATGGATTTCACTTTGACTACCTTAATGAGATATTTACATCAAGTAAAAGGGTGGGATCTACAAAACAATAAAACACATTAACAAATAGGCAAAAATAGTAATAACAGTAAAGAACAGCAAAATAAAAACAAGAAAAGGATCACCAAAATGGAAAGGAGGGTAAATAACATAGGGTAATTTAGGGAAAACCACACACAACACAAATTAATTATGCACTATAGGCAAGTGTCTTATCTCAGTTCTTGTTGCCAGCTGACAGTTGCATAGTTGAGCTAATTTCTCTCTCACCCATCCTTCATAAAATTTACTGGAGAGCAATATTTTCCTCTTTACCATCACCTTCCTTTTCAAGTGGTACTTGAAGTTAATTTGGCCTTAGAGGAATAATTTTATCATCCAGCCTTTAAACTGTATCTGTCACAACTTCCTCCAGGCAAGGGCAGATTACCCATACTTCCTTAACAAAAGATAGTGGATCGATTTTCACAATATCTTGGCTGATATCTGTCTCTCTCCCATATGTTAATGCTACTTTTCAACATAAACCCACAAATCAACAATGTACAGACTAAACAAATGGGTACCAGATGATTTTGGCATGCATGTAGGACAGGTTTAGTTGCAGGCAGTTCCATTATGACCATGCCTGTAGAGTTTATCTGAAGCTCACCAGGCAAAGCCTCCATGTAGTACTGTTAGGCCAAGAACTTTTGGAACTTGTTTATGATCTCCAACCTGAAAAATCCTCCCAAAGAAACTACTCAGATGTCCTCATCAATGCCCAGAATTGTTCCCAGGTCATTGTTGCTCATACCCTCCACTAACTCTCTCTAGAATGATAGAATGCAAAGGTTGGCTTTGTGCTGATCACATAGTTCAACAGCTAGAGTGCAGTAAGCACTTGCCAATATTCCAAAAGCCAAATGCTCAACTTTGGTCTTCACCACAATCAAAGCAACAAGCTGTGGAAAAACATGTCAATAAATAGCAACTACTCCTGTTTACTGTTGTTATATGTTGTCCAGTAATATTATATTTTGGCAAGCTGTGTTTCTAATAGACAGCTTCATATAACCAGTATGTAAAATTGTTCATGATATTTTACTAAACTCTGCTCTGGGTTAATGGCTCTAGTCATGTGATAGTTTATAGTGAATTGTGAAGAGACTGTATACAACGTGTGATAAAATATTTTCTGAAAACTGTGTATATAGAGGAAGCGCATCATTGATTCCATTGACCCCCCCAGCAAAACTTGATGGATGCTTACCTTATTGGTTTCAAATTTTGGCACAAGGCCAGCAATTTCGGGGGAGGAGTAATTCAATTACGTCGACTCCAGTACTCAACTGGTACTTTTTTTTATCGACTTTGAAAGGATAGAAGGCAAAGTTGACCTCACCGGAATTTGAACTCAGAACATAATGACAGATGAAATGCCGCTAAGCATTTTGCCCAGCTTGCTGCCTTCATGTGCTTACCTTATTGACACCTGAAAGCATGAAAAAGCAAAGTCAGCCCTGCAGGATTTGAAACCAGAATATAAAACTATGTTACTAAATACTGAAAGATTCCATAAGTCAATGAGCCAGTTTCTATGTAGTCAATTGACCTGTTAAAATAGCAGCCAAATATCCCTCAAATTACTATTGTGTCTCAGATTACATAATCTAATGTAATATGGAACACAATGCAAAAACAAAAAAAAAGCAATGGGATGGTTACAGCTAGTATGACTTAGATGGTAAGTCAATTAGCGCCAGACTATTCTAGAGCTAAACAACATGACCTAATACCTGAGTAACAAAAATGTGTGAAAACACCATAAAGTTATTATTTTAAGGGAAAAGTAAGACGCCTGCATGAGAAACTTTCTCAGAGTGAATACTGCAATATTATGGCACTCCTATAATACATTCACATTGAACAACAGGATATAAAGTTTACCATTCAGGAATAATACTGCCTCCATTGCTAATATCTAATTTGGTGTCTATAATTCTATTTGTACTATTTGTTAGTCATATTATGTTTTCTTTCAGTTCTTTGATTTTGTTTAAAGGTCTTACACTAACTAAACTCAATGTTTATTCACTACACTTGGTAGATTAAACACATTCATTATGCTCTCTTACATTCTCAAATACCAGTAGAGCCAGCTTTAATTTGCACCCTTTTGTGTCCAGTAAAATACATAAAACTAGTTGTTTTGCTCCAAGTCAGCCCTGATCAGGCAGATATTGTCTATGATCAAATGTGTTCCAGCCATGCCCATCCTGTATTATTTTTTTTAGGCAGTATATTTAGGACTACCTTATCTTTCTTTTTTTTTTTTTAAGATGGCAAGGTGTGATTTGAGGAAGATTTGACTATATCTAGCACTGAGTGATCACATATAGGTTTCCCCTGAGCCAATTGACTACAAATTATTCATCATCACCATCACATTAGATTTGTCAGAATCAGTAGAATGCCAGAGAAAATGCCTTGTGGAATTTAATTATCTCTTTAGTTCTGAGTTCAAATCCCACCAAGGTCAGCTTTATCTTCCAGTCTTTTGAGGTATATCATCAATAAGTACCAGCCAAATACTAGAGCCAATATAATCAACTACACCCTATGTCAATATATATGGCCTTGGCAAGGCATCGAGCTGACGGAATTGTTAGCATGCTGGGAAAAATGCTTAGCGGTATTTTGTCCATCTTTACGTTCTGAGTTCAAATTCCACCGAGGTCGACTTTGCCTTTCAGCCTTTCAGGGTCGATAAAATAAGTACCAATTGAGCTCTGGGATCGATGTAATCGACTTACTTACTCCCTACCCACAAAATTGTTGGCCTTGTGGCGAAATTTGAAACCAATATATATGACCTTGTGCTTAAATAAGAAACGTTTATCATTGATATGTTAATACAAGCAGTTACTATATGGCTGAATGGTTAAAAAGGTGACTTCTCTATCACAAGATCCTGAGGTCAGTCCCACTGCAATCTTGAGCAAGTGTCTCCTACCATAGTCTTGGATCGACCCATGCCATGTGAGTGAAACTGGAGTAGAAGAAAACTGAGTGGAAACCCGGCAGAGTGATTGTACTTGTAAGTGAAGAATCCTACTGTCACACTGATTCTGTCTGGTAATTACTTAAAGGGTACACGCGTCTGTGGAATATTCAGCCACTTTCACATTAATTCAATGAGCTTTAGGGTTGATCAAACACCCCAAAACACATGGTCTGAAATTCTAAGGGCATCCAGCTGTAGAAACCATGCCAAAGCAGACAGCAGGGCTTGGTCCTGTCTGCCAGTTCCTATCAAATTGTTCAACTCATGCCAGCATGGAAAACAGATGTTAGATGATGAGGATGATGACATGCACACACACATACACACAAACATATATAGGTGTGTCTGTTTATGTTCATTTTGTGTCCTGTACGACTCAGATCTTAATATCTCGACAAAAATAGTTGGTAAAGTAAGTTTCAGATTGAAATATGTACTGAAATTAATACGATTGTCTAAACCCTTGAACATGGTGTCCCAGCATGGCCAAAGTCCAATGACTGAAACTAACAAAAGAATATCCGAAATCGTAACATGATGTTCACCAAATAATGTAGTAAAACTTTGGCAATGTTTAACCTAATAATGTAGTAAAAAAATTAACTAATTATCTAGGTAAAATTTTCTGTACTGAAGTTTTACATACATACAT
Source organism: Octopus rubescens (assembly GCA_027564515.1). Taxonomy (NCBI): domain Eukaryota; kingdom Metazoa; phylum Mollusca; class Cephalopoda; order Octopoda; family Octopodidae; genus Octopus; species Octopus rubescens. The sequence continues at coordinate 32,911,008 of JAOPUL010003032.1, read as the reverse complement.
ATATAT
>JAOPUL010003032.1:32685131-32700101 GCA_027564515.1 Octopus rubescens | reverse complement strand
AGGATGAAAGGCAAAGTCGACCCCGGCGGCATTTGAACTCAGAACGTAAAGTCAGAAAAATTGCCGCTAAGCATTTCACCCGGCGCGGTAACGATTCTACCAGCTCGCCGCCTTAATAATAATTAATATATATATATATATAATTCATTTTAAATAAAATGAAATATTGGTTTCACATTTTAGCACAAGGTCAGCAATTTTGAGAGAGGGGTAAGTCGATTACATCGACCTGTTCAACTGCTGCTTATTTTATCGACCCCGAAAGGATGTAAGGAAAAGTCTACCTCAGCGGAATTTGAACTCAGAGCGTGAAGACGGACGAAATGCCGCTAAGCATTTTGCTCGGCGTGCTAACGATTCCGCCAGCTCGTCGACTTAAAAATAAAAAGGATGAAACTATATTGGAATAGGGTAGATTACCTACTCTTGTAAATACTGAAATAGGAAGGCATTCGTTTCTTGAACTTTTAAGAGAAAACTGTTCCTACGTTAACAAAAACAATTTTGACTAAAAACAAAATCCAACACTGGCAAACGAGGGAAACCTTTACATTGTCACACTGTCAATAACTTTTCCATTTATATTTCTTGCTATACCGTTTTAAGTCACTAAGGGCGATTTGGCTGTTGTTTCTAGCAAGTTTATTACGCATTCTCTCTCTGCTTCGTGTTCAGTTTTGCTTTTAGTCAAAATTGCTTTTGTTACAGTATTTAAAGAGCGGTAGTATTCGATATTGAACATTCTCGCACTCTGTTGAATATTTTATTTTATTTTGCTTAAAAAGAAACCGAAACAGTTTGGTGCATGGAGTTGTGTCCCTTTATGGCAAAAAAAAAAGCTAGTAAAACTTAAATTAGAAGTGAAAGTTGGCAAAAAAAAGTCCTGCAGAGAACAAAAAGGGTGTGAAGAAGCAAATCCCGTAGCCACCAAACTTGCACTTATGTTGCAATTATTTATTCTTAATATGGTTTATGGCCTTTCAGTCTGAGTTAAATTCCCTCCATAGTAAACTTTCTCTTTAATCCTTCAGAGTGCGGGGTGGGGGTTGAGGGCAACATAAAAAGGAAATGTTTCAAGATGGAAAATAAGTTGATTCCTGTGCATGTGCAAACATATGCGTTATTAAAAAGGTTACGAGGAAACAAAGTTCCAGTTGAAGGGAAAGCCCTAAAGAAAAAACTGGCACTGTGTCGTCCAATGACTAATGCATTCAACGGTATGAATTAGCAACTAATTCTCCGTTTAAAACAGAATATTAAAACAAAGGTTATAGTTGTAACCTCAACCTCAACCCACGGGACTTTGTTTCATCGTAATGATTTTAATGCTGCATATGTTTACATACGTTAAGGAATCATCCAACTGACTTAATCGACAAAATGTGTAACCTTGTGTCCATTTAGATATCAGTATTGCTATAAGTAACGTTGACTGTCTACTAATGTAGTTTCTGTAAAAGCCAGATTGCTTAGAGGCCTGTTTTCCTGCATTGCATACTAGTGGTAAGCAGCCCTAATCGAGCAAACCTTTCATCAAAAGCATTCTAGATGTGACCACTCTGTCTTTTTTCCAGACCTCTTTTTATCAAAGACTGCATTATCCAATGTATTCTTCTTTTTTTTTAAAGACAGTAATATATGATCTGAAAGAGACTTGGCTGCTATTTTTAGCGGGTCAAGCAATCATGTAGGGCAGGATTGGAGGAACCCTTCACTGTACGTAAAACTTTCCTCATATTCAACTTAGAAATTACTTGCCAAGTTCTCTAAAAAATGTTTGAAGCATTAATTAAATATAAGTGGTTTTCAATGCTCATAACGATATTTAATCATTTTAAATATCTGGCTTATTAATGCATTATAACATTTTAATTAATAATGTTAAGTGAAATCACAGGTATATGAACTGATTAAGTTAATGATACCATATTTTTCTTGGTACTGACCTACTCCACTCATAGGTTCTTATGCACTTGGTACTAAAATATTTCTAACCCTTGGTGTGGAGGCTTGTTCGGTATATTAGCAGTTTATTGTTGCAGCTGAGCAACCTACCAGCAAAAACAGTATTGTTACCTTTTGCAACAGCAGAGCATTCAACTGTGTGGCACAAGAACCTGCTAGCCAAGATTCTTGCCAGTGGTGTATGCTCTTTTTTCATCAGAAAATTTTTGTCACACCCCTTCAAAACAATATGTGTCAGTAAGTCTCTCACTGTTGAACACTCTTTCAACAATAACATGCTCAGATTTCAGTAATATCTCCTGCATTCTATATTATGTACATTCTCTGTTAGAAGAAACCTTGAAAACATCCTTTAATAGGTACACACCAATCTAATCTTCAACAGCACTGGGTTACTGTCGCTACATATATTCAAGCAACATTATATTCTCTCTACTCATAAACAACATAAAATTAAGTTCTTTTAAACATAAAATATATAAAGGCCAGACAGTATGAAAATTTTCCCTTTCCGTGATGGCAGGCCCCTCATTTGAGATGCTACATGCTGTGACACCTTCTGCAGCAGCAACTTGGTGCGGTCAGCTACCAACCGAAGCTCTGCTGCTCGTCAGGCTGTCGAAGTATTGGTCACTCGCTGACAGGTTTATGGTCAATCCTGTGGCAGTGGAGACCTCTGGTGTTCTTGATCCCCAGGCCATATCTCTGCTCACTGCTATTGGGGTGGAGATGGCTGTCCGCAAGTGTGCGCCCCATGAGTCAGAGTGGCTGTTTCAGTGCATCTCGCTCGCCATCCTCTGGGGCAACACCTTTTCCATTTTGTCTGCTGGGGCCAGGGACATAATTAAATATGCCTTTTAGAACTAGTAACTTCAATCACCAGGGTTTTTAAACATTAATCCTCAATCTCTTTCATAAGTGTTTATAGTCATTGATGTTGCTGTTTGTGTGTTTGCTTGAACTAAATATAGTGGTGTTGTAATTGTGAATGAGTATTAGAGGTGTTGGAGCTGGCTGCAGCAACTAAGTGAGCCCTTGTTTGTTGGTATGCTTCCTCATTTTGAGTATATGCTTATCATTATATGGGTGATGTGATCTAAGGGTGTAGTTTGTGTGTAGCCTATGTTGGTGTGTTGTGTGTTATTTTGTGCTGTTTGTTGTGATTAGTTGTGCAGTGATTAGAATCCCAGCAAAGACTGACACAATCTGTGAAATAACATTGTTTTTACACAAGTGTTGTAAGTTGCTATTGCCTTGTCTTGCCTGTAAGTGCTCTTTTGAGTCTTTTGCTGTGTCTTCTTTGTTGAAGGAATATTGTAGAAGTGTTGTAGATAATTTCCAATATTTTTGTCTTCTCTGCATGACAAGACAAACATATTATGTTATTGGGTGTGATAGTTACATTTGATGAAACTAAGATGTTCGTTCTGCCACCATGGGGTTTAATCGCATTAAATAATATCCTAAGCAAGTTTCTTCTTCCATAACTTCAAGTTGACTGAAGCCTTGTGAGTGAAATTGAATTGGCAGAAAGTTGATATTTGGGGATGCCAGGTCAGTCCATTTCTTCAATGGTTGAAGATGCTCATGCAACACCTAACAGACTGTACCATCATGTGACAATCCCAAATGGGTAGCTAAAGTCAAAGAGTGAATGTGTGGTAGCTAAAGGTAAAAAAAAGAATACCTCTGCTACAACTACATAACTTCAGTGTGACATGTCTCAGTTTGGTTATGGCTGATTTCACACAGCAATGGGCCTGTGAGAAATTAACTTTAACTATTATTGTTAGGTCAACTAATAATTATTTGTTAGTGTGCCAAGTCTGAATCAAAGTTAGGTTTCATTTCTTGGAAAAGTATTTGCTTGACTTAACGTTAATAATGCCCTGAGATAAGAATATATACTTACAACTCCATTTTTCTCTTCCTTCAACAATTCATGGGATTAATAACTTATCAGTGGATACAATCAATTATGAAATGTCTGAAGAGAATGACTTATGCTTGATACAATTAATTGGCACTTATGCAATAAAGCATACTAATGATCAAAGATGTTCCAGTAATGATCATTCTTGTCCCTTTTTTTAGGCATTGTATATCTAGGACTATGTTATTCAATGTCTTCTTCCTTTTTTGAGATGGTAGGTTGTAATTTGTTAGAAATTTGGCTGCTATTTCTAGCTGTCCAAACAACCACATTGTCTTCCTCATCGGTTTATGGTAGAAACTCATTCATTGCTTCTATGTTTGTGTGTTTTAAATTCCTGATACAGGGCTGCATTTATAAATGCAGCATTTCAAATCAGGTGGCAAGTGGGGCAAAGATGAGATAAGCTTGTTGGTTTACTATTTTAATACTCCTCAATGGGGTGGAAGCTAAACAAACATATAACTATTCTTGTGGTTAGCACTGACAGAGCAGACCTATGGTCAAAGGTGTTGCAGTTCTGACAGTCCCTTTCCTCTTGTGCATCACATATCTCAGACTACATTATCCAGTGTATCCATCTATCCCGTTCAAAACTGTATAGTGTACTGTGATAGTAATTTGGCTTCTATTTCTAGCAGTTTTAGTGACTATGTAGAGACTCCCTTATTCATTGGCTCATGTAGACTTTGCTGTAAATAGCAGAGACACTATATTATAGACATGTGTTTCATTGGTTTGCATTGCAATGTATCAGGAATTGTAGGAGAAATTCTAAGAAAACCTATTGCATCAGCAACAACAATATACAACCTCAACAAGGTTGTATTTAAACAACTTCTACAGTTAAAGTTGACACTTGAAAACAGTACAGATATTGCACATCGTCTTTGGATTAACAAATAAAAGCAAAACTTGTTGCCACCACCACCAGGAGGACTACTACTACTACAACTGCTGCTGCTTTGTGTAACCTCTATTTTCCAGTTGGTTAACTCTTTCACAGTCCACTCCTGTTGGCAATATTATTTGATAGCTATTAATGCATACAACTATTTTAATTGGCAAACAACAAAGAGATCTCTGTATTGTCACTATTCATTAAATCACCTTCAAATTACACCCTACCATCTTAAAAGAGGAATAGCATATAAATACACTATACTTTAAAATAAAATAGGGCAATTTAGAGCACAAGAGATAATAGTTTCAAATATTGGAACATGGCCATCAGTTTTCGAGAGGAGGAGGAAGTCAATTACATCGACCCCAGTGCTTGATTGGTACTTATTTTATTGATCCTGAAAGAATGAAAGGCAAAGTCAACCATGACAGAATTTGAACTCAGAACGTAAAGACAGACGAAATGCCGCTGAGCATTATGGCCAGCATGCTAATGATTCTGCCAGCTCGCTGCCTTTAGATCACTAAAGATAGTACCTCGCATTTTTCTTAGTTACATCTCTTTACATTCAGAGTTCAAATCCCAGATTAGGAGGGCAGCTAGTTAGTAAATCAAAAAAGGCTAGCAGTGAAAATGGTACTCGATCATTCTCTGATGCGAACATGAAGGTTGCATTGTCAGAGCTAATTTCTTTGACATGAAAGCGTTTGATGGCCTTGTGTGTCAGAAAATTTGACATGGTAACAAAGTGGACCATGTTAGACATATACTATTCAATTCTAAGCAGATGTGTGTTCTTTTCCAGCAGTAGTTAACTTGGCTGTTTGGTGTAGTGATGGACCAATGATGATGATGAACGTTAACCCTTTAGCGTTCATATTACTTTGTCAAAAGCAATGCTTATTTATTCACATTGTTTTGCATTAATCAAACTATATCTCATAGCTTCAAAATTTTGATGATGTGATTATTTAGTTTTAGAATGACATTGTAGGGTAAGGTAAAAGAGATCAAATATGGTCAGTTTGAATGAAAAACAGGAAGAATAATTTACCCAGATATGGCCTGTTTAAATGCTAATGGGTGCTAATGCTTACTTCAGTGGCCTGCTGCAGCTCTCAACAGAAAAGGCTGAGGTAGGGTTAGTATTGAGTTGTTGAGTGACAATTATATCTTTACTTTTCATCCTTTTGGAGTTGATAAAATAAGTACCAGTTAAGCACTGGGAGTCAATGTAGTTGTCTTACCCCTTCCCTAAAAATTGCTGGCTGTGTGCCAAAATTTGAAACCACAGCAGCGAGATGGCAGAAACAGCATGCTTCAGAGTTCAAATTCCACCATGGTCAACTTTGCTGTTCATCTTTTCAGGGTTGATGTAATCAACTGTCCACCACCACCCCCCTCAAAATTTCAGGCCTTGTGCATATCATAGAAAGAATTATTATTATTGAAAGCAGGTTGTTGAGAATTCAGTGCAGATGGACTCGGCATGTTGTTCGAATGCAAGATGACTACATTCCAAAAATTCTTTTGCATGACCAACAAATACAGGAATTCTGCAGTAAAGGAAAACCCATGCTTAGGTATAAGGATAAGTTGAAGCAATCACTAAAATCCCTACAGCTTAATTTAACATCTTGGGAAAGTTATTGCCTAGATTGATCTGAGTGGCATAAAATGTGTCATGATGCATCTAAACAATTTGAGTTGAAGAGACAGAACAGTAAAAGAATAATATCCTGCAATCAACAGACACATTTGTCCAATCCCAGGCAAATTTTAAATCATCATTGTCCCTATTGTAACTTCATTGCAAAATCTATACCTGGACTTAAATTACATTCATGCATCCATCGCAAAAAGATGCTGTTTCTTTAATTTTTAATCTTTTTTTTTTTTCTTTATATCCTTACCTTCAAACACTCATGTTGAAATCAACAGAAGTGACTGTACCAGTTGAGCACTGATTTGGGTCAATGTAATCAACTTATCCCCTCCGCCAAAATTGCTGGCCTTGTACCAAAGTTTGAAACTATTATTATTATTATGAAGGAAGTGAGCTGGCAGAATTGTTAGCATGATTGAAAAAGTGCTTAGTAGCATTTCCCCTGGTTTTACATTCTGGTTTCAACTTTGCCTTTCATCCTTTTGGGGTCGATAAAATAAGTACTAGTTGAGCCCTGGGGTTGATGTAATTGACTTACCCCCTCCCCAAAATTGCTGACCTTGTGCCAAAATTTGAAATCATTATTATTGTTAAGGCAGCAAACTAGCAGAATCATTAGCACACCAGATAAAATGTTTAGCAGCATTTCTTCCAGCTTTAAGTTCTGAGTTCAAATTCTGCCGAGGTTGACTTTGCCTTTCATTTTTTCAGAGTCAATGAAATAAGTACCAGTTGAATATTGGGATCGGTGTAATTAACTAACACCTCCCTCCCTTAAAATTTCAGTAGAGAGGATTATTATTATTGTTGTAACTTGCTGTGGCAAGGCATCTGCAAACTCTGAAGGTTTTGGTTTATTACCACTGTCTTACTGACAGAAAATTATTCTTTTTTGGATTTGTTTTACAAAGGAGCCAGAAACACATTTCTCATACTGGGGAATGCTTTAAGGTCTAGGTTTTTTTAGGGTTTTTTTCCAGAGATTTTTTTTTTGTGTCTTGATAAAAACGTGGTGTCTACAACAGATGAAAATGCCTCCCAAACTTAGCCATGAATAAGATACATTTTATAGCAAAAATAAAAAGAAAAAGAAATGAGCAATGTTAGATGCACAAACATGTGCACAATTCATTAAATGAGAAAAAAAGTGATTATTCTATGAACATTCATAACATTGACACACAAAATGTTAGTCGTGTTGTTGATAAAAGTAACAAGTGATTACTACTACTACTGCAGTCACCTGTTATGGTTAAAACATACTGCTGCTGTTATGGTTAAAACAAAATATATCAATCCTCATTATTCCTCTGTTACTCTTCTAATATGATGAAGTTGTGATGTAGAAAATTCCCCCCTGTTTTTAAGGGGGTGGTAGATTTTTTTTAAGGTGCTGCCTGATTTGAAACCACCATCTAGCCCTTGGGTGCCTTTAGTGGAGTTCAGCTGGAGTTGTGATGAGTTTTCAATGCACTGCCTCTCTGTACTCTTCTCAGAATACCAAAAACTGGAAGTAAACACTCTAGACAATTTCCCCCCCCCCTTTTCTCCAGTATATGTAGACTTTTTTTCCAACCTAGATTGCATTCATCTCTTACACACAGTCCACATATCCTATTCCTTTCCAAGGCACAGATCTCTCAGCCTGTATCTCGAACCCATCTTATTCATTCAGGTTACACTCTCTAGTCTAACTTCAGCCCATTTATGTACTCACCTCTCTCAGTAGGATATCAGTAATAATGACTTCCAGTTATTCTGGATTAAAGTTTCCCTCCCCCAAATACATCTGTGCCTTCTATTGCATTTGCAACCCCCTGATCCACCAACCATATCTCCTCTTGCATTGAGAACTTACATCTTACTTCACCTCTTTCCAAAGTCATTGTTATCAGTGACTGCAATATTTGTAACTCCTCATAGCTCTCATACTCATTCTGCTAGAAATAAGACACCCCCAAACACCTTTGATCTCTAATTCATCACCAAACTGTAATTGTTTCTGCGTCTATTGGGTCAACTGACCACTGCCTCAGTGCAACTACTCAGCACACATTCACATACTTATAACACCCCTTATACCCCATACCGCATGCACTTCAAACCAACTGACTTGTCAGAGCTCTACCAATTTTATACCAACTACTCTGGCAGCCTTTTTGGCTTCATCCTTAATGCCTTAACCCATCGGAAACAGCTTGGCATGCGACTTCTGAGCATGTCCCTCCACAACCTACACACAATGAAAATCCAGTATCTTAAGTCCCTGAAGTGGTACACACAGCTTTGCTGAAGCTATTCATGCAAAAAGCAATGCTTGGTGAAACTCACCCATACCTAAAAATTGAATTGTGTTTACCCAGTAACACAACATTTCAAGGCCATTATCTAATCTATATATATCAATCCTTTGTACATCCTACAGATCTCAGGCTATCATCATCATCCTTTAACGTCCGTTTTCCATGCTGGTATGGGTTGGATGGTTTGACCAGAGCTGGCAAGCTGGAGAGCTGTACCAGGTTCCAATCTGATTTGGCTTAGTTTCTGCGGCTGGATGCCCTTCATAATGCCAACCATTTTACAGTGTGTGTTGGGTGCTTTAATGTGCCACCGCCACCGGACTCTCGGTGGTAGTGCTTTTTATGTGGCACCAGTACATGACTCTTGATGCGGGTGCTTTTTGCACAGAACTCCCAATGTGAGTGCTCAGCTGGCACAGGGCTCTCGACGTGGGTGCTCGACAGGCACAGAACTCTCAACGCGGGTACTTTTTGCACAGGACTCTCGATGCAGGTGCTCAACAGGCACTGGACACTCTATGCGGGTGCTCAGCAGGCACAGGACTCTCTATGCAGGTGGTCAACAGGGGCACAATCTTCCAAATTGCAGCCAATCCTTTTGGTCCCTTGCCAATAACTTCGCAGAATCCTCTTTTCCAGATGGTTCTATGAGTATTATTCTTGTAGAGAAAGCCTCTACCTTTACTGCTCTCCTTCAATTCTGTTCTCTTCCTCCTCTCCAGATTCACCGCATTGCATACACACGCCAAGTGCAAATACATTCGTTCATTTCAAACCAACAAAGCTAGTTGTCTAGATGGTGTCCCTTCCATTTCTCTCAAACATATACCCCAGAGTTTGCCCATATATTCACCAAAACCTTCAATTATTCCCTCTTTACAGGGATCTACTCTGATCTTTGGAAATATGTTCCAGTGTGTTCCATCCTCTCAAAAAGGGCAATGTCTTTGACCCTGTCAACCATTGCCCTATTGTACTCCTAATCTCTAAGGTAATGGAAGCAGCTATTAACAGTGATGTTCTCCAATACCTTGACTCTCTCTTCCCAATGACCATCAGTATGGATTCCACAAAACCAGATTCACTGGGGACCTACTCTCTGTCACCCACCAGTGGGTTTTTGCCTCAGTGACATTTTGCTGGTGTTTCTCTCGATATCAGCAAAGCTTTCAACCATGTCTGGCGTGCAAATCTATTTTCAAAAGATTCTTGCTTATGAATTGATAGTTTCCTATCTGATTGCATTATTGCTGTGTGTGTTGATGAAATTCTTTGTGTTCCTCATTTTATGAACTCTGGTGTGCCCAGGATTTGGTTTTTATCTCCCACTGTCTTCCTTCTCAACATCAATGACTACTTACTTGCCGCCACATCCAACAGCATCCCTGCTTACACGGATGACACTACCCTTCATTCTTCCCGAACATTTTCCGCCCATTATTCACTCAAAACCTAAAAGCACAAACTGACACCATAAATAGATACCTCAAAAGCATCCTTCAATGGGGGGATACATTAATTTTGTCTATTTCAGCAGCAGATGGTACTCATATTAATGGTACTCATATTAAAAGAATATCATCACACTGCATCCCCTTTAATCATGAGCAGTTTTCAACTAGAACTTTTATAGTTGCTCCAATTGTTGGGTCTTACTATCATCATCATCTTCCATCATCATCATCATCATCATCATCATCATTATTATGGCTGGGTTCCAACTGGAGCCGCAGCAACAAAATCCACCCGCCACACTTCTCGGTCCAACATCACTGCCTCAAGGTCCTGTTTACATTTCAGGCCAGTGTCTGCGATCAATTTGTCGATGTAAGTGTGACGACGTTTTCCTCTTCTTACATCACAATGAAGTGGGTTCCACAAGACTAATTTGGATGCTTCCAATTCAGGGTGGCACACACAGTGACCAGATAGTCACAGCCATCTTTGCATGTTCTATGCTGGCATGGCTTGGATAGTTTAACAGGAACTGATGGGTCCAAGGACTGCATCATGTAACACTGTCTACTTTGACATGGTTTCTATGGCTGAATGCCCTTTCTAATGCCAACCACTTTACAGCATGTAGTGGGTGCTTTTTTCGTGCCACCAGGACTAGTGGGGGTTGCCATGCAGCTTCCTGTATGTCTTGATTAATTATCTGGGTGGTGATCATGTATCCTACCTCACCAGATATTTTGAGCATCTCTGCAACTATCCCTGATGGACTTGCAGTTTTGCTTCGCTTCATGTACTTAATCGCTTTATCTACCAAGCTGCTGTTGACTTGAATTGCTGGTTCCTCTATAGGGTCTGTGTGAGGTAGCCCTCTTTATCCCATGCTTTCTCCCCATTCAACAGCCTCTCATAATAATACTTTCATGTCACTTTCTTCTCTTTCATATCTATGGTGAGTATACCTTCATCATTGTGAATACACTTCTTGCCAATGATGTTTTGGTTCTCTCTCACACACTACTGTCTTGCAATCCTGAACACTTCATACCTCTGATCCTCATGTTGTAGGACATGTACAAATCTTTCCTTTCTGCTTCACTCTGAGCTAAATATACTTGTCACCTAGCTGCTCTTCTAGCTAATGCCCTCAGGGATTTCTCCTTAAGTACATCCTTAATTTGGAGCATCTTGCAACAACTGACCCTTCTCTTCAGGGCCAGAAAATAACCTTGGCCTCTAACAATTATTGATATTCTACAAAGCTTGGGTAAGTTTGACAATGGAGTTAGTTGCATACACATGGGTTTAATAGACTGTGTCCAGAAAAGGGCTACTTGACTAATTGGCATGAAGTTGCTCACAGGCATACTCCAACCTTTGGCCCACAGGTGCACTGTCTCTCCTCTCTTATCTACTTCTATAATGGCCTCTGCTCCTCAAACCTGGCTGGGTTTATGCTACCTCTGCTCAGACGTTCCCATCCCACCTGCCTCTCCTCCACCTGTTACTCTTGTTGTGTTTAACCTTTAACCTCCCCTGCCCTATTTTAGGCCCTTCACTAATCAATATTCCCAGTCTTTCATTCCTAGATCACCAGCTCTGTGGAATTCTCTCCTTGCTGGTGTCAACTTTCAAAGGTTCAAGAGAATCAATAATGCCATCAATCTTCTTGGTCTAGGAGGCCATGGGCACTGCCCCTTCCTCCAGACCCAGCAAGTAAAAGAAATAAACAACATCATTTATATGCACATGTGTATGTGTGTGTGTGTGTGTGTGCACATGAACACACGCACACACACTAAATGAAGATGAACACAAAAATATTTTGAGAATGGCAATTTTGCATGTGCTACAGAAAGGTTGGATATGACTAAACTCCTGGAAAGGAATCTAGTCTGGAGAAGCTATGTGAAATGCGACAGTGACAGAGCTACAATCCTGGGTCAAGCAGAGACTGAGAGAGATCACTAGAAAAGTGGAATGTCTTCAAGTGCTCACAGCCCTCAGCCAGTTGGGCACTGCAATAAGTAGAAAAGCCACTTTAGCATTCTATAGAGGATTAATGGCAGGTAAAAGTGATGATTTTCTTGGGGAGACCCTGGGCATCAAAAACGTTCAACTAGCTGCTCTCTTCCAGAGAACTTTTGGCCCAGGTCCAATGGATGACTTTCAGAAATCCCTGGCCTACCAGTGCTACTGAAGAGCATTGCTGGTTCAAGATAAACTCTACAGGCACGGAAGTATGTCTGAGATGCGTGCAGAGCAACAAAATTATCCTGCACGCACTCGTCCAGTGCCCAAGCATTTCTGACCTGTGGGTTTATGTGAAACACCTGCTGTCATGTGTAGGACAGATCTGGCTGTCAATTGAATCTATCCTGAAGATCATCCTTCTTGAAGTTTCATTTCAAGAGGGAAATAAGGGTGGAGAGGGAAGTGTTACCTTTCAGCCATTTTGTTAAAAGGTGGATGAGAGTGGTGAGTGAATGGGCCTGCCCTGAGCGTATGCCTGTAAATCGGAGATAAGGAACTGAGAAACGGCACCTGCCCCAGAAGTCATGGCACCTGTGGTTTTATGGGGTTTTTCCATGAGCAGCCTTCAAATGTCTCCTCCCTATTGCAGAATACTCATTGTTAAAATGTTATTATTACTTTTTTTTACTGGACAAAACGCTTAATGGCACTTCTTCTGGCTTCACGTTCTAAGTTCAAATTCCACCAAGGTCAACTTTGCTTCTCATCCTCTCAGGATTGATGAAATAAGTACCAATTAAGCACTGGGGTCAATGTGTTGGACTAGCCCCCTCCCACCAAAATTTCAGGCCTTGTGCCTATAATAGAAAGGATTATTATTATTATTAAGGCAGCAAGCTTGCAGAATTGTTAGCACGCCGGGCAAAATGCTTAGCAGCATTTCGTCCGTCTTTACGGTTCTAAGTTCAAATTCCGCCATGGTCAACCTTGCCTTTCATCCTTTCGGGGTCAGTAATATAAGTACTAGTTGAGCCCTGGGGTCGATGTAATCGACTTACCCTAGCCCCTGAACTTGCTGGTCCTGTGCCAAAATTTGAAAACATTATTTTTTTTTTTTTTGCAGGTCAGAGGTTCCACTGGAAAGGTGAAAAGTCCTAAGAGTTTGAAGTCTTCATTGTTTACACAGTTCAGTAAACTTTTCAAAAAGGTTTGTATAAAAATCTTTGACTTTGTTGTCTTAAATAGCAGCTGGGTTGGAGCAAGTGATAGAATAATAAGACAAAAGAGAAGATATTTAATGGTAGTGTTATTGTTGTTGTTGTTGTTGTGACTATTCAGAATTGGTAGATTGCTGGACAAAAATCTCTTACGGTATTTATTTACATCTCTACATTCTTAGATCAAATCCCACTGCAGCTGCCTTTGTATTTCATTTGTCCCCCTTGAATTAATAAAAGCAATAACAGCTATGCACTAGGTTTCTATTTTATCAGCTACACCTTATTTGTCCCATATAGTGTGCCAATGTTATGTCCCTAATAATGTACTAAGTGTCTATTCTATCAGCTACACCTTGTTTGTCCCTTATAATGTACTAGTTGTCTATTCTATCAGCTACACCTTTTTTGTCCCTTATAATGTACTAGTTGTCTATTCTATCAGCTACACCTTGTTTGTCCCTTATAATGTACTAGTTGTCTATTCTATCAGCTACACCTTGTTTGTCCCTTATAATGTACTAGCTGTCTATTTTATCAGCTACTCCTTGTTTGTCCATTATAATGTGCCAATGCAAAGTATCTTAATTATAATTAATGCTTAAAAATCAACCAAGAAATGTATTTCTATTTTACTTTACAGCAATTTCCTGTTACCCTTGGAAAGAGAGGATGTTTCCATCCTGGTGTGTCAATTGGGTCAACAAACTCCATCAGTTTGAAAACTGCAAAAGAAGTGACTGGATTAGATATCATCAAAGCAATCAGCAAACATGTGTGGCCGAAAGGCAAGTGGAACATCAAAGTGAGGGTTTCAATTGCCATCCTGTTACTGATCAGTTCAAAGGTAAGACTCATCACAAGCTCTTTTATATTTTTAGAGACGGAAGGATATTATCCAAAGCTATATCTTGTCCTCCTTATCAGATGATTAGGTTAACTGGATTTGGTTAGTGAGGTTAAATTTTCAGTTTGGATTATTGTAATTTAATAACAGGGAAAACTTAAGCAAAGGGGAAGTTCCCACAGTTAGAGTTCTTGGAAGGAAGAGTTTGGCAACACGTTAAGTGTCCTGGGCAAGTATATTTATATATGGTTGGAAAATAAACTTATTATCCACACAACCATGTGCGTACACACCCACATACACAGACATGACAGTCTTTATATCCTAATTAACATGGATGTATTGCTAGAACACTGTATTACTGTGGTATTTGCCTTGAGAGATCCTCACATACACACATACACAGCTGAACTATATTTATGTGATTTATGTAATTTAAGAAAACTCAAGAAAACACTGCTATCATTACTACCACTATTTGTGTGTGTGTGTGTGTTTGAATATACACTTAAAACATTGCAATATTTTTTATGTTTCTGTTATGTGTATATATATTTATATATATATGTGTGTGTGTGCCGGTGCCACGTATAAAACACTTGTGACAGTGCCGTGTAAAGCACTTGCGTCAAGAGTCCAGTGCTGGTGGCACGTTAAAAGCACCCAGCACACACTGTAAAGTGGTTGGCGTTAGGAAGGGCATCCA
>JAOPUL010003032.1:32612016-32627092 GCA_027564515.1 Octopus rubescens | reverse complement strand
TGGGGTCGATAACATCGACTACTCCCCTCCCCAAAAAATTTCAGGCCTTCGTGCCTACTATAGAAAGGATTATTATTATTATTATCAATCGTTTGAACTATTAATATTCACACCATACCAACAAATGGCCTCTACATAGTCGCTCGACTTTCTAGAAACAGCAGCTAAATCTTCCACATCACATCCCTGTATTCATAAAAAAAAAAAGGAAGGATAAATTGGATAATGTATAAGTAGATACACTATATATAAGAAGTCGAGATGGTCACAAGTGGAATATATTTAATCATAGGCCGACTCGATCTTGGATTAAACAACTATTTTCCCTTTTTCTACATAAGAACACCATGTTGAAAATGTCTAGCTAAGGGAGGCAACTCTGCCAGAACAATCGTTATGGTTTAGTTAGATAGAGCATAATGAGAAAATGTTTAAAACACATGTAGTTTTTACTGGGGAATGAAACTTCGAAGATATATCTTCAAATTTATTAGTATTATTTAGTTGATAATACTTTAATGTGAAGTATATTTGACTGTGTGTTCTTTCGCCCATCACATAGTTTTTTTTTCTTCCAGAAATACTGTAAATCTATTATTATCAAATGTAACTCTTTTGATGAAAGGATGTGTTTTAAGAGATTTGGCTGCTATTTGTAGCAGCTTGAGTAACCACAGAGGCACCCCTGTGTGCGTTTTGCTTGTGGTGGGGAAAACGTTTTCTCAGAATATTTTGCACAATAATTCTTTAAGAAATCTGGACATCTTTCTTACAGCTAACCATTCAACTTCAAATTACAATCGTCACTTGTTGGAAGTCAGATAGACAGATGTGTACATAGTGTGTATATTGTATACAGAGTGGAAGTTCAATACAAGGTTTTGAACTCATTATCTTATGGTTAGTAATGCATTACCTTAAATTTGAAGCCATTAAGTCTTTAAACATTATTTTACTGTGTTTAGTCTTTGAACTGTTGCTATCCTGGGGCATCACCTTAAAAAATTTAAATGATCATACTAACCTCAGTACTTATTTCAATCTGGCATTTATTTATATGACGATTTTGATGATGATGATGATGATATATATATGTATGTATGTATGTGTATGGTGGTGGATTTTCTATTAGTCCTGATGGTGAGCATTCAGTTGTTCAACTAAGATGTGAATTCCTACTTGAGGAATTAATGTCCAAGTGGTTGGATATTGCACACATGTGGACCCTTAATAGAATTCTCAGACCAAATCAGCTTGACACAATATGGTATGGTTGAACCTTTGAATTACAGGTACAACTTAGAAGGAAAGAGAAGAATTGACCCCAGTACCACATTAGTACTTCATCATCTTCGAAAGAATGAAAGGCAAAAGTGACCTTCAAGAAGTTTGAACTCAGAGCATAGAGAGCTGTAACGAATACAAGGCATTCTATTTGGCACTCAAAGAATTCTGCCAATTCACACACACTCATCAACATCGTCATTTAGTGTCTGTTTAACATGCTGGCATGGGTTAGACGGTTCAACTGGAGACTGGCTAGCCAGGGAGCTGCACCAACTCCAGTCTGTTTTGGCTTGGTGCCCTTCCTAACACCAACCACTCCAGAGAGTGTACAGGTGCCTTTAACGTGTCACTGGCATGGGTGTTTTTAATGTGTCACCGGCATGATTATTTTTAATGTGTCACTGGCACGGGTGTTTTTAACATGTCACCAGCACTCATATATATAAATTCCAATACACTTT
Organism: Octopus rubescens; assembly: GCA_027564515.1. NCBI lineage: Eukaryota > Metazoa > Mollusca > Cephalopoda > Octopoda > Octopodidae > Octopus > Octopus rubescens. Next base: position 32,625,344 of record JAOPUL010003032.1, on the reverse strand, counting down.
TACATAGTTTCCATCAACTAAATTCCATTCACAAAGCATTAGTTAACACAAAGGTACAGTTATAGATACTTACCCAAAGCAGTGGAACAAAACCAGGAATCACATGGCTATGCCTACCTGTTCTCACACACACACACATAGAACTGACCTCAGGATACAGAGCCTCAAAAAAGAAATGACAAGATGCTGTGTTGGAAAGGATTCATCTACCTCATGCAAGCATGGAAAAGTACACATAAAAATGATGAGGATGTATATTTTACAAATGCTACTTGAATATGTTACAATATAATATTAGGATGTTCAGTTCCCTAAGACAGTCTTTTGACTTGTTTGTTATGTTTCTGCTAACATTATTTGTTTATTCTCTAGTTCTTTCTTTAAATATAATTAAGCCTTATTAGTTAAGACAAAGACTGGTTTGTTTAACTTTGCCTACCAAGCCTATTTTGCACCGGTGGTCTAATTTTGTTATAAATTATGTTTTTCTTTTTCATATTTTTAACCATATATATGTTCTACAGGGTGTTCGGGCTAAATTTGACAGTTTGCATAAAAGGAAAAGAAAACAATATCCCATCCAAAATAAAAGTATTTTTAAAATATCAACTTGATTATGACTGGGAGATAACAGTTTACTCAAAGTAGCTGCTCTCAGCTTCCACCATGGCATCAAGACAGCTCCGGAACCTGGCGCATGCATTCCTCACTATGTCCCAGGGAAGATCTTCAAACACCGCCTTGATCTTGGCCACCAGCTCAGCCTTGGTGTTGCAGACAGAGAGTTTGATGTCTTTCTCAACTGTGCTCCACATATAGTAACCTATGGGATTACAATTGGAGTATTAGAAGGCCAGAAATTGGGACAGTTGAAGTCAAAGAAATTCTCTGACAACCACTTGACTTTCTCCAGATCCTATCTCAGTTTCTATTGATTCAAATTGAAAACCAACAGAGAAATACAAAGAAACATGTATTCAATACATTTCCTAAAATTTGAATAATGTAGTTTGAACCACAGAGATGTGAAGCTCTATTACGAGTCAAAGGTGACTCTCATGGTATATTAAGAATATAACGTAGGGAGTCACTGGTGACTCCTATGGTAGGCAAAATGTTAAATATGAAGCAAATATTGCAAGTCAGAGGTGTCATTTGTCTCAATCATATTAAATCATAGAAGGCTTTAGTTTAAAGTAGGAGCTATATCCATCTAGCCCAGTGGTTCACAAATGGTGTATCACAAATTTTAAAAAAATTAAATTTAAGGCTTTAATAATACTCATGTTTGAGTTTCTTGAATTTTGTTACACACTAGTTTGATTGAAAAACCAAGGCAAATAATAGTTGTATTTTAAAACTATATTCCAAAATTGTGAACTTTAAAATAGATTTTTTTTGTTTGATCTCTAGCATGCTGTGAAGTAAAAAAAAAACTGAGAGCTCAAAAGCTAATCTATTACAGTTTAAACTGATCATGAGGGAGCCTTGACATAGATACTTGACCTATTGAAGATAGCAGCCAAATATCACCTCAAACCACATCATATTATTAACAAAGAAATTACATATTAGATAATGTAGTCCTAGATACATTATTCCTGAAAAAGGAAAGGATTGAATGGTCATGGTTTGAATGCTTTTGATGACAGATGTTACCTTAGTCTAAACAACTGTGTTAATCTCAGTCAGCTTATGTGAACCTACCCTTCCTTCTGCAAACAGGTTTATGGCCACTGCTCCTCACTCTGAGACCAACAAATATCATAAATTCAGCCTTTTGACTAACATCTTGTTAAAGACCATTGTTAGTCATTGAGTAGATAGCATACAGTGACTGCATGAAAGTGATTTTTAGGAAGGAATATTGGAGTGGAGAGAAGAAATCTTGTTACTTTTGAATGATTTGAAGGCTTTGTGAAGTTGAGATAGTTGAATGGATAAAGTTTTGGACTAACTATTCACAGATGATTAGTTCAAATCTGTTGCATGCATTTCATTGTATTTTTAGACAGCATTATTCACCTAGCTATTAAAAAGAGAGAAAAGATTAAAGATTAAATTTTCTTTGATTGACTGGCTTTCTAGCCAACAAAAGATTCATCTCATCTGCTTCACACTCTGGAACAAGAGTTGAATAACAACAACCTCCGGGGCTGAAAGGTAATAAAACATCTAGTATTAATTAACCCTTTTGTTACTAACCTGCTTACGATGCAAACATCCTGTTTTAAAGTGATCTAAATTAAAATCTTCCATCAAAATTTCATATTAGTTTAAGTTCCAAGCACCAGCTTAATGATGACAAAATTATTTGACTAAATTCTTAATTATATTAAAAATTAATTGAAACAAAGGAAAATTATTTCAGCATAAATATTGTAATGAAAAGGTTAAGAACTTCAGTGCTTACAGTAAGTCTTAGACGGGCCATGGAGATCTTGACTTACAAGGATTATATATATAAAAAAAGGTAACACAAAAATTAACTATATGCACTGATAAATGGTTTTTTTAAACAGTTGCTCAACCAGCTATAAACAGCAGCCAAATCTCCCTAAGATCACTCCCTGCTCTCTCAAAAAAAGGAAGAACATGTTAGATAACATAGTCTTCGATACACTGTCTGAAAAAAAAAATGATGGATGGCATGGCTGGAACACCGTTGACCATGGGGGTTGAAATGGGACAAAACATGGCTTAGAAAGCATTTATTATTTTGTTTGGTTAGAAGGTGGTGAGCCAGCAGAATCATTAGTGAGTCAGATGAAATATTTAGGGGAATTTCTTCTGGTTCATTTAGGTTCTGCACTCAAATTCTGCTGAAGTTGATTTTTGCCTTTCATCCTTTTAGAGTTGATAAAATATATATTAGTTGAGTACTTAGACCTTCAATGCAATCAACAAACCCTTCACCCTAAAATTGCTGGCCTTGTGCCAAACTTTGAAAGAATTATTATATTTGGTTAGGGAGACTTAAGAATGGAAAAATAATGAAATACCTGTTAATCATTTAGTGTTCTTACATTGATTATAGTGGTAAGCTATATTTATCAGTTAGAGTGTAAGCTGTTTATAGTTAGACAGACTAAGCTTGGTCATAGGCATTTTGTCTTGAAAAAGTGACATAGGCATTTTGTCATGAAAAAGTGACAAAAAATAAGGCTAAAACAATAATATCAAAGAATTTCTTACACGTTGCATATTTATTCTTGAGAACTTTAGAATATTTCACCAGGTCAAAGATGACTGTACATAGTCCATTATTTATACATAAAATCTTTCCATTTTCTTAAATGTTTCCATATTTATTATCTCCAGGATGACTATACAGAGTTGATTATTTATTTATACATAAAATCTTCCTGGAAATTATTTGCTGTAGCAAAGCAGTCTATGACTTTCTCATCAAATTCTGTTATTTTCTTTACCATGTTACACTCCAATGACACCATGCCCAAGGCTGTCAAGTTATCAATTGCTATGGGGTTCCGCAAAAAGGATTTTATTTTCTCTAAAGTTTTAAAACATCTTTCTGGTTCCTCAGTAATCATTGGAGTAGTGATTAGAATTTTAATAAGTTTTACAGTTTCAGAGAATGTTGTTTGTAAGTGATTCTCATTAAAAAATCTTAATAAGTCTATCAGCTTTTTGGTTTGATATATATCATTCCTGGCATAGAGGACAGCAAGCTCAGTTCCAAGTTTTTCTCTGTCAAGCATAGGATATGCATCAACTGCTTGAGTTAGCTCATAGTTAGGAAATTTTGAAAGAAATGAGGAAAAGTTATCCTGTACAAGTAACTTGCTTGCTTCCAAATGATTAATAAAACTTAATCGTTCACTACATTTCAGTAAAATTATATCACACACCTCCTCTATGGTGGTTGCTTTCTCTGGACAACATTTTCTTTGTTTATTCTCAGAACAGTTTTCTTTGACTTCCACATATTCATTGCGAATAGTTTTCATAATGTGGTAGAAAGTACTTAAAGAGATGGTAGCTTTTCTAACATCAATGTTTTTGTATTCAAACTGGGAAAATAATTCTTCAATATGAGGCATTACTTTGGAGAAGAAATAGAGCCAAAACTCAAAATCAGCATCATTCAAAATTCTTTTTATAGCTGTTGCTTCAGTTCCTATTTCTGTTAAAGTCCGTGTTTCTAATACACTACAACATAACTTTAAAGTATCTTTCATGGCATGAATGGCATTGATTGTGAAAGTAATATTGCTTTCTTTGAAATTTGTACAAAAAGGCACTGCCATTTGTCCTAAAATTTTTTCCATTACTTCTGGTCGTGAAAAATAAGTTGAAATACTTGATATATCATTGAAAAATACTTTCATGCTGCTATTTTGCCATGTTGCTTTCTGAATAATTCCACAATGTTTGTGTGAATAACAATGAATGAAATGGGCATTTTTATACTGTTCTTTCATCAATGTATGGACATTTGTCTTATCTCCACTTAAACTGACTGCCCCATCATATGTTTGAGCAATAAGTTTACTGGGACAACCTGGTATCAAACAATACAACTCTTTCTGCAGCATTTCTGTCAAAGCATCAACTGTTCTATTTTCAGGGTTGAAAAATCCCCAAAATCTTTCAACAGGTTTCCCATTTATCATATATCTCAGAACCACTGCCACTTGCATTTTATCACAGACATCAATTATATCATCACACATAACAGCTAAATACTCTGCACGGCTTACCTCTTCTTTGATTTGATTTTGGCAAATATTGAGCATAGCTTCTAAGAGTTTATTCAAAATTTCTTGTGATATTCCTTCTAAAACTGTCACTGAACATATGTCAAATCTAAAACACATGTATTCAATTAGACCTTCAAATACATTTAAACTTTTATCCAAATGTGAATTGTCTAGTCCCCGAATTTGTAAATTATATTCTCCACAAAATTTCAAACAATTTACAATTTTGTGAAGGACATTTCTATTTTTCCTCACTTGTTCATTGTGCCTTGTGACTGCAGGACTGTCATCATGATTTTGAAGGGCAGAGCAAGCTGTACAACCCAGAAGTGTTAGGTTTATCATGTTGTCCATATGCTTGCTGGATTGTTCGTGTCTTTTAATCTTCTGCTGAAGACATCTTAAATCGTTTACTCCAGATTTTGTCCAAAGAATATCCCCACCACCAAATAGTAAACATGGGTAACAATATAATGAATTTGATTCTTCACAGCCACACACCCAAAGACATTTATCATAGATGTTACAGTTGAATTGCCTCACATATTCAATACACTTGCTTGGACCAGACTTCTGCATATTTAAATTTGGCATCGGTCTGCCTAGAGACTTGATTTCAATTTGTTCATTAAGTTTCAATTTACTGAAATCTATAGTTTGTAGATATTTAACTTTGTTTGACATTGCAGTGGAGCAGGAACGGAGCAAACAGCAGTAAGAATGCGAGCTACATAAGAACAACAGCAGAAGAAATAGTATAGAGAAACTGGTAATAGATAGAGAAAAAGACTGGAGAAAACAGCTTTGAATGAACTAGCAGCTTAAGAATTTGACAGTAGAATAGTTCAAGCGAAATAGAAAAAGCATAGTAAATTAATATATATAGAGAGAGCGAGTTAAGAACGATAATATAGTTACAGGCATTAGTGGGAATAGGACAAACTATCATCAGTGGAGAAACAGTAGAGGAACTGTCAGTGGAAAAGTAGTAGAGAAACTAGCCGGGACGAAGTAGCAACTTGAGGATTTGATATTAATATCAGAGAAAGTTGAAAAGAGGAGAAGAAACAAAAACTGATAGTGGAGGCGAAGCTGACTCAGTATAGTTAAATAAGGCACAAACACATGCAAGTGAGAGTGAAGAACAATTGCATAATAACAGATAAAGGTAGAAATAGGACAGAGAGACAATAAGATTAGTGGAGAAGCAGTGGACGAACCGGTAACTGGAAGATTCGAGGGAAAAGAAACTGGAAAAAGAGAAAAAGTTAAAAAAATAAACAACCGATCGTTGAAACGGAGCAATTTCGTAATGTATAAATGTAAATAAATATAGAGGGATAGAGAAAGTAAAGAACAATTATAGATATTACAACAACATAATAGATTTCAGAGTGAATTAATATAAGACTGACCTATAATAACAACAACGATAATACGAACAACATATTGAAAACCGTGGCAGTAAACATGTTATAAAGAAATCCTGTGGTATGTTACTAACTTCAGTTGAGATGCCGCAATAACATGTGTTGAGCGGCATTAAATGCAGCCGCCCTGAAATACATCGTTACCCTCCGCCGTCGTCCCAATCACTCCTGTTTAGTTTAATCATTTCATTGGTTCATTTAAAAAAGAGCTAATATATTTTTTTGTTTCGCATTCTGAACCTCACCTCTCACTGTTCATCTTTCGACACTGTTCTCTTTTTCATTCTCTCCATTTCTCGTGATTTATCTGCAAAATCTCTCTCGCGCTATCAGTCGATCTATTTAAATATCTTTCACTTTATGTTACTTTCTATCTTTACGTGCACCCTACCCTACATGCATATACAAACATGTATGTATGTACATTCATTCATAAACAGTCATACATACATACATGCACACACACATATAGCATATGCACATGTTCATATACACATGCGCGCAAGCGCAGCATCATACAATAATCTGATGAACATACCTTCTTTTGTATGAGTCAGCACCCAAGACACTTGGTTCATAACTTACCGACACACAGACACACGTACTTACATGCAACAATTGTTTTGTTGTAGATTCATTCTTGCAATTAAACATGCACACACGCTGTTATATATTGTTGTTTAGCCCCAAGTCAAGACCCAAGTAGACCTATGATCAAAAGCTTCAAGCAGTGAACATCTCGCCTTTTTATGAATATCTAGGACGACATTATCTGAGGTGTCCGTTTTCTTTTTTTTCTCTTCTAAGTCCGTAGAATGTAACTTGAGGGAGATTTGGCTTGTTATTTCTAGCAGGTCAAACGACCAGGTAGGGATTGTGCCGTTGTCTAATTATGGGTGAGTCACATAAGTGATGATGTGAATGACACACGCAAAATATTTTCAATAAATTAAATTTGCCTCTTAATTAAAAAAAAAAAAAATTTTTTTAACATGCATGGGTTTAATGAATATATATTTACTACTGATATGCAAACGAATAAAAGCAATGGTTGTTGATAAGTAGCTGTATGTTACTTTCTATCTCTGTAAATCGGATGAAGTAAATACTTCTGACAAACTGACAATGAACAGTGAAACTAGTCAAGTTGTTTTTTACTGTCCTGTCGAAATCCTTCCACTTGGGTCACCTGATATTTGATCCAGTTGTCATCCTTCATACGATCACGTGATCATGCTAGCGCAGTCTTGTTTTGCGTACATGGTCTCATTCTTCTCCGTCGGTCATGCATGCTGACATTCTGCATCTAGCTGAGTATGTTTGCCTTATTTCTTTCCAGCATTCGCATATCCTTTGCATTCAGTGCATATGTCTCGCTACCATGTAGTAACGCACTTCCAGACAGCGTCATTCATTTTGTCCTTCACTCAGAGTAAGACGCCCTGATTCTTATGTTCCATATTGCTTTTCAAACATTAAAAACGTCATGGTGCAGAAATTTGTCAAACCTTTTACTTTCAGGAGCTCCTCCCTTTCTTCCATTCTCTTTCTATACCGCTTAGCTTGTAAGGTGTTATCTACTGTACCATTCCATCACCATGGCTTACTCTGCCTGGCTGGAATCTTGTGCTATCCACAGATCTAACTTGTAATTCATAGCAGGTTGTCTCTTAGAAACGCCCATTTGTACTCTAGTTCTCAATCTCCTTCTTTTTGTCTTGCACTTCACACAGTGCTTACTGGAAATCATCTGTAATAGCAAGATCGTTCAGTTCCCACATATTCCTTGAATTTGTCTTCTCTGTCTTTGACTCCATCAAAGCTTTATCCTGATGTTACTTATCACTTGTTTATGTTAACTAGTATGTTCTTCATAGAAAAATTTCGTATTCATAGCCAACTCTCTGTCCTGTTTCCTCATGAGAGTATAGCCTATTTGGCTTTCATGTTCATTTGATCGATAAGTTATCAGTAGAGCAATTTTTGTAACCTTAAAAATTGTTTGTTTTTAACCTTATTGACAGATTTAAACCATATTATTATTTATAAATCCATAAACATTAGGGAGTTCACTCATGATATACGAGTATTATTAAAACAATTTTTTAAAATTATTATTGTGGAAATGTATTATCTAGTACATAATGCTTTATATTCCTGTCTTTTATAAGGATTTTATGAAAAACGGCGTTCTACAGCTGTTGATGTCGCTTTGCATTGTATCAGATCTGCATATTCTGCAGCTGAAACTTTCGGGCTCATTAGTTGAATTATCAAATTGATTTGGTTTTTATTGAATCTAAAATCAATGTAATTCATGATGCAATATGGGTCTTTGTTGAATTCCACTTTTTTTAGGCTTTTGTAAGCGTCATAGATGGTGAAGGCTGCTGACTCAGCTTTCAACTGCAAATAGTTATTAAACGATAGCATGCTGGATTGAAAAGCAAGAAAGACTCGTTTTGGAGGGGAAAACAAGCTCTTTTATAGAAATTGATGGGCTCACAGGAATGTGAATAGTTTTTCCGCCAAGAGAACACGCGATCCAGTTGAGCGCATCTGGTTGGTTTACCGGGTAATTTGGCGCAACTGTTTGGGGGACAATTTGCGCCAAAAATTTAACCAATCAGAGCAATGCTTAAAACATGATATTTATAGTGGTGTTCTCTGCTACGACCGGACAGCAATTATTAATAAAAGTGAGAAAGAAAAAATAGCTTTTCATTTTGCTTATGTCTATCCATTCTGCTACATAACTCCCTAGCCAGAACATTTGTGGGACACAAATGTGCGATAATAGGTAAGAACTGGTAGCAAAGAATGATAAGACAAAGGGTTGAACATGCTAGTACAGTTATTAGAGCGCATGCGGAATTATGCAGAGCAAGAAAGAAATCTACAGCCAAATAAAATGTGTGAAAATTCAAACCAGGTGAAAAAAGGAAATATAGGAAATTTGCATATAAATAGTAAAGCATAGGAATGCATGCTTAGAACACAAAATAAACATATATGAAAATACATAGAAAAATGCATGATTACTAAAAAAACAAAACAAGCAGTCACAGAAATGTTTTTAAATATATATAGTTTTGCACAGTTTATTAAGCCAACGAACTGCGTGCGATGGTGGTATGAGGAGATGTAGAGGTAGTTGAATGCGTTGTTAGTGCTGGTGGAGGTGTGATGTCATGCCGAGAAAAATTATGGATATCAGGAGAGAGAATCATGTGATGATGTATACGGGACTGGTACGATTCGGGTGGGTCCAAACAGTAGTGTCACTTCGCGTGCGAATTGTGCATGACTGGTGCAGCGTTGAGTAAGCGTGCCTGTGAGAGAATTGGTACTATTCGACTGGGTCCGAACAGTAGTGTCGCTTTGCGTGCGAATTGTGCAGTCTGTGCATGACTGGGGAAGCATTGAATGAGCGTGTCTGTGGGTTGCGTATACATATGCGCGAGGAAGGTGCAGCTACAAGACTTTCATTGACATCTGAGTTAAGAATAAGAAAATCATAGTAATCAAAATTAAAACTACTTGAAACAAGAAAAAAGCAGCTCAATAAGACAATGACAAAAGAACTCCACAATCAACTTCAAAAAGATCCAGCAACACAACAGCGAAAGAAAATGATTCAATTTTATTAACCAGCTTTCCAAAAATTTGTGTTGTCAACGGTTCAGGCGTGGCTATGAGGTAAGAGGTTTTGGGCTCAGTCCACTGTGTGGCACCTTGGGCCACACAGTATCTTCTACTATAGCCTTGGGCTGACCAAAGCCTTGTGAGTGGATTTGGTAGAAGGAAACTGGTGTATGTATGTATGTATGTATGTATGTATGTATGTATGTATGTATGTATGTATGTATGTATGTGTGTGTTTGTCGCCCCCCCCCTACAGCTTGACAACCGGTGTTGGTTTGTTTACGGCTCCGTGTACCAGCGGTTCGGCAAAAGACACTGATCGAATAAGTACCAGGCTTACAAAATAAGTACCGGGATCGACTGAACTAAGTAAAAGATAAATGATTAAGTCATTTGCATCACATCTCTCTAAGAGCATTGATCCCTCTTCGTTCTTTGTGCTATGAACATAGTTGCCATATACTATGATGTAACCGTTTAGATGTTACCAGTATGTCTATTAAAGTCGTTGTCTCCTTTTATTAAGACAGTCTTAAAGCGAATCTCTTAGAAACAGTCCTTTTTCTTAGTGGACAATCTTAACTGTGGTGCCAAGGCAGAGGTTACTGTTGCTGTTGTGTTGCCTATGACTAGCATAAACTTATTCCGCCCCCCCCCTTTCTTTTCCTTTCTCATCTTTCTTCTTTCCTGTTTCTTTGTATCTATGTGAATCTTTCAAATTACACTTACTTCGATTAAACAAATTATTTTTTTTAAATAGCCCAACTTCTCTAACGTTTTCTTTGCCAAAAATATGTCTACTTTTCCGTCCAAGTGCTCTTACCCACACGGAATTTGTACCTGTCTTCCTTGTTCGTTAAGGGTCCTGTTGATGTTGACTTCTATCTTATCTCTTGTACAAAACACATTTACTCGCCTTCGCTGTAGCATCCCTACAATCTCTTCAAACCTACCTTTCTTTGTATTTACATTAACGGTATTTATCCTAAAGTCCTGAGCATGAGAGAAAAAGGAGGACGGTAGTGGTAATAGGGAGAATACTTGATTGCCGTTTGCATCAAAAGGGAAGAGAGATAACGAGATCGCTTGGTGATAACAGAGAGTTGCTCGTACCTAATTACCCACCACCCTACCGTGCACAGCACTGCCATAGTAAATGTTGGCTCTATTGATGGCACTTTTCTTAGTTGCTGTGTAGTTTATTGGGTCTAGCAAAGTTTTCATGATTAGACATTTTCGCATCGACAACTACTTTACAGTATAGATTAGGGGAATTTTATCATGTTAACATTAGAGCGTCACCTCTATCCTGTATCAGCTGGGGGGTTTTTCCTGCGCAGTTACTACTCTCCTAGACGGATAGCTTTCACTGTGGGTTGCGGAGTTTATATCAGTCACCTCGGTGTGATTTGGGAAAAACCGTTTTTTGTATACTACTGGGTTTAATCGGAATGCTCAAGTTCTTAGATAAGTCGTTTTCACAAGTGTCTCCATAAGCTAGGGTGTGGAGTTTATTTACTAAGGGGCAACAGTCTCAATCCGCTGGAAAATAAAATGGTCTCCCTGATGCAGGAGGTGTGATCTTAGTTTCCAAGGGAGCCTTTAACGAAGACAAAGATGGAATGATGACTGAATGTTGAATGAGAATGGAAGTTATTTAGGCTGCGTGTAAATAAAACTCATCATATCCTTGTCTGTTAATTAATGTAGTATGGCTCTACCGGCAGTCTCCCTTTGCTTATTAGACGAGCATGCGCAGTGACACGGAAGCGAGCGCGGGAATTTTAGTCCCAGAAGCTCTAAGGACAGTTGCCGACTTACACTTGAACGAGTCAGACGAATTCGCTTCATCATCCCCCCTCTCTCCACCCCATGTGCAGCTTCGACACATGGGGGCGGAAAGGCAGCTCCTTAAACACATTCCGTTCGAAGACGACAATGGCATGATGAGTCCCATCTCTTCCGTGTACTTTCATGCCTCTTGGGAGTACAACACTTACATACAACCAGTTACCATCCTGCTTCCAACGGTATGGTGGAACGCTTCCACCGACAGCTTAAAGCTGCTCTACGCGCGTTTCCAGACCCGCTGAGATGGATTGAATACCTACCAAATCGTCTTGTTAGGTTGTCGGTCTTCCGTTAAAGCGGATCTGGGTTATTCAGCAACTGAATTTCTGTATGGAGTTCCCTTATGTTTGCCCGGCCAGATTTTGGCACCAACGGATTTATCTAGACCGGATCTTACATTATATGTTGATTGTTTGCGGTCATACTTCTTGCAACTTCCACCGATGAACACTCGGTCACAAACAATCAAATCTGTGGTTCCGAAGAACATTTCTTCATGGACTCACGTTTTCTTACGGGTTGATGCTGTAAAGGGTCCCCTCACGCCTCCATACAGAGGACCTTATCGTGTCCTCAAGCATACAGACAAAACCTTTACTATAGACATTAATGGTAAAAGAGAAACTGTGTCTGCGGACAGATTAAAGAAGGCAATCTTTGACACCCTCTTATCAGAGCCTTACACCCCTCCTACATTCACTCCACCTCCACAAATACCTTCTGCACCACGACAAACACCATCACCTCCTGCACCAAGCCAAACACCCCCAACTTCTGCACCTTACATAACGAGAAGTGGTCGGACTGTGCATTGGCAAAAATAAAACTCCCGAAAACTGTGTACATTTAAAGAAGGAAAAAAAAACTGTTTACATCGAACACAAACTGTCCAGTTTTTAATATTGTTGCATTCCTTTTTGAGTACAAACTGCTTTGTCTTTGCTTGTGCTAACTTTTCTTGTACGTTTTGCATTGTATACTTTTTGTAAGGGCTGTTTGTTTCACACACTTTTTTGTATAACATGCTTTTGCCTGTATTACCTTGTCGTTCTTCAACCATGATGCATACTACCATTCTGTTTACCAAATTCGTTCGTTTCTGCTAGAAACTCTCTACAAGGGGAGTAAATGTACTATTGCTCGACTAGTAGTCTCCCTTGGATTGTCAGCCATTAATCTCCTAAGGGATCGTATGACGCCACTGCACATGTTCCATAGACGAGCATGCACAGATGGACAAGGCACGAAAGACCAGTCCGAGTCAGCTAGTCCTTTGAGCAAGGCAGTTCCAGTCAGCATCTTCTAGCATGAGGACGTAATTGCTTTCTCTCTACAACAGGCCCACAACGTGTGGTAGGATACAGTCGAAGGCACAAGACAATGGAGAACGACTAAGGCACAATGGTTTTTACTTTGATAACAAACATATTTAAATAAACATAATTAACTGACCAAGATTCGAATTGAATTTTCCTTCTACACACAGCCTAACAACCAAATAGATTCAGTCACCTTCAATCATCGTTATGTTAAAATATCATCTTATAATCATAAAAGGATGTCATTATAAGCATTCTACTGCAACAAAGAAGATTTTGAGAAGGACAGAGAGAGCAATGGTGAGAGCGATGTGTGGTGTGAAGTTGATGGATAGGAAGAAGACTGAGGACTTGATGCA
>JAOPUL010003032.1:32593337-32611916 GCA_027564515.1 Octopus rubescens | reverse complement strand
ACATATTTGATAGAATAAGTATAAAGCTTTACAAAAAAATAATAAGTACTGTGGTCGATTCGGCCGACTAAAATTCTCCAAGGCGGTGCCCCAGCATGGTCGCAGTCTAATGACTGAAACAAGTAAAAGATAAAAGATAGTTTCAGTAGTTTTCTACTTACACACACTCGCGTGCGCACATACATACATACATACATACATACATAAATGCATACATACACATATTCATTTGACTTTACAATTGCAATGAAGAAAAAAAGCTTAAAAATATAACAGAAATTATTAAAACAATTTAATCTTATCTTAATTGTTCTTTTTAAGTTGAGGAGCCGTTTACAAACTGGAATGCAAAGTTACTATAATACCAGTGCTAATTAATCGCAGCCGGCAATTCAGCAGACATAACTAATCGAGAGAAAATGGCTGTTTCTTTAAGGTCATTTTGCTCGCTGTCTAGGTTTTTCCAAAAGCTCCCTAACAAATGCCCTTGTAAGTATATATATTTATGCCACACTTCTTTATGCAGTCTCTGTATTAATTTCGATAATGTAATTTTAAAAGTATATTTGTTCAGCGATTTTTCCAAGTAAACAGTGCTTTAATACTCGTGCTATGATGGTCTGTGTAGCTAGACTCCCTCGTTGCGCCTGTCTCTTACAAGGGCATAACGATCCAAAGGGGTGTCTCTATATGTTGACAACTATTGTTAGATAAAGCAGGCAACCTAATCTCCAAGACTCACCCTATCATTTCAAAATCAAAGATACATTTGATAATATAGAAATACACGTTTCTGAAAAAAAAAAGACGAGGTGGTTAAGGCTGGAACACATGTTTATGATTAGTCTACTTTATCAAGGTAGATCGGTTAATATCTAGTTTAGCACCCGGTGATAAAATAAAATAAAAATAGTCTAATAGGTGTAAAATAATGTGTAGTTAACGAATATGAAAAAAAATAAACAATTACAAGGGCATCAGTGAAAGATTTAAATTACTGTGTTTTCGCAAATTTACGCTGACTTTGCCCCATGTAGTATTTGTATAGTCTGCTTACATCGATCATAAATTGCATAAGAATTAAGGTTATGGAAGAAGTCTATTACTGCATAATAAACAGAAAAGGGGTTGTTAGCAACTGATAATTATTTTTAAAAAGATATAAAGTGTTAATGCTTCAGCGTTGGGATATTTCCAATATGCGGGCTTCTCCAGTACGCGAGCAGTAAACAAAACGAACAAGGCCATTTTTTACTTAAACTTTGCATAATAAATTTCAGAGTTTCACAGTCAGTGAAAAATTAGTTTTAAATGTATTCAGTCATCAATGTAATTAGTTATATCCAGAAAGGTTTTAAACTGTAATTTACGATTTTATTGCCATCACCATCATCGTCTCAAATTCCTTCGACCCTAACCATCACAAGTCTCAGTATCATCATCATGATCACCATCAATCATTGCACGTCTTATTGCAATACTGTATCTCACGTCTGATTGATACAGTACACAATCACCCCAACATTGCATTGGCAAAGTTTCACTCACCAACATAGTCTACAAACTAATTCACAGATAGTAAGCAGTAAGAAAGTGAAGGGAGGAAAAGAGAAATCAGTAAATAAATAATCAAAATAGAAGTATGCACTCTTCCTCAGTATACATTGTGCCAAAAATACAGTATTACCTCATGTGATTGCAAGGCTGAGGCACTGGAACAGCCAGGTACTCTCCCTATCAAAATCTGATATTTTAGTGAAGTTGGATGCTAATGAAGCAGTCCAGCTTTCCACACCATCTCATCGGCTAGAGGTTGAAAAGATATAATTTATCAACAGATTATGGTATTTCAGTGTCTTATTTTGTTCAGCTATGAATGAAGTATCCCCACTCCAATGCAGCATTAAGGACGTATGATGGAACAAATAAGTCACTAATGGTGGTATTGGGTATGAGGTATGTCTCTAGCCTGCTGTTTCATCTCTCTGACTATTCTACCTTTACTACATTGACTGCTGTTCCTTTGAACTAGCTATCTGTATACTTTTCACCCACGTCCATTCAACATAATTATTTCACAAGCAACACATACATCATAGAATCTCCTTAGTCACTTAATGGTTTTCTATCCTCACTACCACAAGCACTCCACCTCTAATGTGTTAATGTTTTTTACTTATATTGAAAGAAGTGTTTCAGCCTTTACACATTCTTCATATCCATTACATTTGTCTTGTTACCAAGCAATATTATACTTTACTTTAGGTGCTTCTCTTGCATATTATTCCTGTGCATTTAGTCTTTCTCTGTCAGCATATACTATATGCCACTTATACTAGCCTAGACTCTAGTTCCATTCTCAGAACTCGTTGATTGAACTAAGTAATAAAAGCTTAAACAGGTTGTTTTATTACATCTTATTTGGAATGTTTGTATATATTTTTTGTAGCCCCATCAACTCAAGTGATCAATGTTAATGCTGTTTTGAAAGGATCCACCGATCTCAATGTAACAAGTCAATCATGTCGTTCTATGACCAAGTAAGTATAAGGATTTCTTACATTGGCACAAGGCCACAACTGTGTTAGGAGAATAATTGATTGAATTAATTCTGGTACCTTTATCAAACCCAGGAGGCTAAAAGATAAAGTTGATTCTGATACAATTTGAACTTGAATGCAGAGGATTAAAAGTAAAGATTGTAAAATAATTTGTATTTCTGCATCATTCTCAAGGAATTTTATTAATGAAAATTTCTAACATGACTTGATTGGTACTTATTTTATCATCCCCAGAAGGATGAAAACTAAGTAAGTCCCAATCTACCACTATGGTTAAGGCTCAGCAATACCTTGTCTCTTACTTTAAAAACATATCGTGGTTGCAGTGTGTTTTTAAATTCTTTAAAAGGAAGGAGTAGTACTGCCCATTGTTGGGAGATTGTTTAGTTGAAAGTTAGATTTAAGTTCTTAAAACAGAATTTATATTATCTTCTAAAAGTATCATCATTTAATATCCACTTTTCCATGATTGCATGAGTCAGACGGAATTTGTTGAGGCAAATTTTCTACAGCCAGATACCCTTCCTGCTGCTAACCCTCACCTATTTCCAAGCAAGGCAATATTTTCCTATAGCTAGACATGTTTTTCATGGCAGACTGGAAATAAACAACCTCGCTTGTATGACGATGTTGCTTATTTACAACCATCACTTGGTCTAGACAAGAGTACCTACAAACACATACGTATACATAGCATTGGTTTATAATGGAAGACACTTGTCCAAGGTGTCCACCCAGCCACACCTGTGCCTACATAGAATTAAATAATAAAATAATACATTTTCATTGGATGACCTCTCAAACCAGTTGATCTGATATATTATGATCTACTAAGGTCTTAGATAACACTGCACTTTATTTACCTTATGATGCATGCCATGCGTGTTGTATCACTTTTGGCATCCAGCTTGGTTTCCTATGCCTGTTGTTGTTTTGTCCCAAGTCATCAAAGGTTTTACCACTCCATTTTTTTTTTCAGACATAGTATATTTGGGAGTACATTATCCAATGTGTCATTCCTTTTTCAAGATCATAGTGTGTAATTTGAGAAAAATTTAGCTACTATTTCAAGCAGGTCAAACAATTATGTAGAGGCTCCCTATATTTATATTTAGGAGGTTATTGCAGCAGAGCTCAGCAGGGCAACCTTTGTTGATATTGAATGTTATTGATTTTCTAAAACCTAATTTTATTTATTTTTTTCAATGTATTATGCTAAAAGTATTTTCCCTTTCCTATTGTCTCTCTCTCACTCATCATTCCTACAATCCACATCTTTGGCAGGAAGCACACTTCAGCTTGTGATTTTCTTTTTTATAATTTGAATTGGAAATCATAAATGTTCACTGTTACTTTTCATGGAGTTCTATTCATATTTTAATTCCATGAGGTGTATAATTTAGACCAACATGTACACTTCTAATAAACCAAAACACATCATAGTTGCAGTTCCTCATTGTAACCATTTCAATATTCATGTTGTAAAATGTAAAGTAAAAGTGTCCATAAACCCCCTAGCAGAAGAATCCCCTAGCAGAAGAATCCCCTAGCAGAAGAATCTGAAGAACTGCAGTCTAATGCCAATTTAATGGTATAATATGGATGAAACGTAAATCTCTGTCTGGAAATATCCCTTTCTCTCTTTGGTAACATTTCTGGATAATCTGACACTCCTTCCTGACAGCTAAGTGAACTAGGAAAATGCAGAATTAAGTATGCTATCCAGCAACTCAACAAATCACTTGCAGCTCATGACCTATGCACAGCATTGTTCAGTACCTTATCCTGTTGGATATTTTGCCTTTGTACCCATTGCTTATATTGCTAATGTCTTTGAGAAATGCATGAGCACCGCGCATTCTTGTTTCCCTTTTCCAACAAATGAAAGGGCTGTTGCTATGTAAGATATTATATGTAGGGCATGTACACAGGAAATTTCCAACAAGCCAAATTTGAAAGCTAGTCTTGATTCCCTTTTGTTGCTATTTCATATTACTTGAACTGATTAGCTTTTGAGAAGCACATGATTGTCCCATCTTTAAATTTGTAGTGTTGTGTCTTTATAAGAAATTTATTTATTTATTTTTATCCCAAATATTAGGTATCCCATTAATAAATGGCTGTAAAGTTAAGATAGCAATAAATCTGAACCTATGATCATGATATCATTGTATTGTGTTCCTGAATAAGGTACCTTACTCTAGTAAACTTTAGCTTACTCTTTTACTGCTACCAAACTATGAACTTGCTGGGCAATTTAATTAGTGTGCCTGAATGAAAACCAGACTTCATTCTTGTTTTATTGTTGGTTGGTTAGTTATAAGGAATGTTGTTTTTTTTATCTATCAGTTTTTAAAACTAATCCAGGGTTGAATGCAGAACATATACACAAAGAATACACGAATGCTAAATGAAACAAAATCAAAACTGAATAATTGAACCTACATTTCCTCACTCATGCATTAACCATTATGCTACAGTCTCTGACTTAAATCCATCAATCAAACAAGCTCTACACTGAGATTAGTTAATATAATAAGCCTGTTTATCTCTACATCACTGAGATTAGTTAATCTTAGTATATTTGCTTCTCTCTGCTGACTTTTCCTCCTTCAAAAACAATTGCTTTGAATCATTCCACACATATAAGAATGTTTCCCCCACCTCACCTCTGAAAAAGAAAATGTAAAATATTGGAGGGTTTCTTTTAGATGTTTTAAAAGTTGGTTTTGTTCTGCCTGAAATATTTTACAGATGGCACAAATTCAAATTTGGATCACATAGACCTTTGGTTAAAAAAGAACCACCTGAGATCTTGAATGAAGAAGAGAATAAAAGTAAGTTAAAATCTTATCACTCTTGAATTTGTGGCAATGCACATCACTTTGTTTATCCACAGTTAACCCAGATGAACAATATGTAACTATTTTTTTAGTGTACCCTTAGGCAATGCACATAACTTTATTTATCCACATTTTATTTAGCAGTAAAATAGGATTAAAAACGAATGTTAACAATTTTAATAACTTTTACCTTTTACTCAATAGACTGCAGTCATGCTGGGGCACCGCCTTGAGGAATTTTAGTTAAACTAATCGACCCCAGTACTTATTTTCTTTTTAAGAATGGAGCTTATGAGGCAGGTTTTCTATGGTTAGATGCCCTTTCTGTTTCCAAGTAAGGTAATGTTTCACCCAGGATCAGGGCATGTTTTTACAGAATATTGGAAATAAATGGTATTCATTTACAGCAATCATGCGATGTCAAGACAAGAAGACGCAAACATATACAAAAATGTGTGTGTGTGTATATGAATATACGCCGAGCTTTCAGTTTCAAATCAACTCACAAATCTTTAGTTATCGTAGAAGTCATGAAGTGAGCAGATACGTTATTGACAGAAGTACCAACAACAATAACACTACTTGAATGACTTTAGAATAAGTGAGTATAGATGTAAAGAAATACATGGGCACACACACACGCACATGTTGGGCTTCTTTTCATTCTCCATCTACCAAATCCTGGTTGGTCTTGGGTTATAGCAGAAGATGCTTGCCCAAAGTGCTGCACTGTTGAACTGAACCTGAAATCATGTGGTTGGAAAGTGAACTTCTCAACCATATGGCTATGCCTGTGCCTATCTATATGTGTGTGCATTGACTCTCCTTAACCATCGTTTAAAAAGGAGATTACACTGTCCAACGTAGTTTTATTTAGGATGATGGGAATCTGATTTGAGGAAGATTTGGCTGCTATTTCTAGCATGGCGAGCAACCATGTAGAAGCTTCTTTACAACCCTTAAATAGTTTCTTTCACAGAATTAATTAATTGATATTCTTTTCGGTGTTACATAATGGCTGTAGAGTTAATACACTGTGCTATTGGCCAAAATCTTCTTACTACAGCAATTGTTTTGTGCTTCTGAGTGAGGAACTTATGTTTTTTTCCTTATCTCTCTTAGTGAAAGACAATTGTCAATTCTTTTGCTGATCTCTAACTATTTAACATGAGGCATCAGTATCTACTGCAGGTAATTTACATACTCCTGATAGTATGTATTGTCTACATTTGTTTTTCTAGTTAATGCCCAGAGCTGAAACTTAGTCTAGTCTTTGGTTTTATAAGGAACCACATAGATTCAAGACACTAATATTCAGTACTTCATCTTCATAATCTAAAATTTTAAATGCTACGCATATGAACTTGTTTCCAGATTTAATGTCTTTAAACCAGGCATGGTCAACCTTTTACTAGCAGTAAGCCTTTTGAGATATTGATCGTGGCACATCACAAAAAAAAATATGACTTAACAAATCTCATATGTAATATTTAAAACACACCGTGTTACACCAAGCAGATCCTAAATATTTGTTTGAGAGAAAGTATGAGTGAATAACATTCATAGAGAAACAAAATTTATTAGATTAATGAAGTTCAACCTAAAGATTGTTTTATGTCATTACGGATGCTATACAAAAAGTCATAAAGGTCTACATACGGACCAAATACTCTGTTTCCCATTTCTTCTCTAAATGCAAACTAAATCTGAAATACTTAACATGAGTTACCTCCCGCTAACACATCACTATCTCGTTCATTGTTCAGTAAATATGATGTAGTATTTTGTTTTATTTAATAATGTACTATTAACACTGTTAGATCTGTTACTGTGACTATACAATATGGTTTGTTATATTAATAGAGGTTTTATGCTACCCCTGATAAATCATATGGCATCTACTATTCCACTTGAAGGGTAAACCAAGAAGCTTACGAACCAACGAGGCATCCAGCATTCTCTCAATTCATACCCTACTACTGGATTATGTGGTGTACCAGCCTGCGTAAAGGATAGGATGCTCATGACTGGAGCACTTTTGATCATAGGTCTGCTAGATCAGGACTGACCTAAGGCTAAACAGCAACAACGAAGCTTGCAAAATTTGTTGTGGAATATTTAGAGTGTAACCCTAATATTATTATTTTTCAGAAATTTTAAATATAAATATGCTATGAACATAAAATAGGTTTTCACATACTGAGCTGTTTGGTTAACATGGGTTTGGTCATTCTACTTAATTTTGATTTTAATATCTTTCCGCACGAGGTCGACTTTGCCTTTTGTCGATAAAATAAGTATGAGTTGATTTCTGAGGTCAATGTAATCAACGTATCCACCCCCTATTGAAACCAATATTTTTCCGCGCGAGTTATATCCCTTTACGATTCTGCGGTGTTGTCTTTTCGTCCTTTCCGAACGAGATCGGGAAATAATCATGAATATAAATGGTTAAGAAGCTCGTTTTGCAACCACGAGATCTTGGGTTCGATATCACACTGTGGTATCTTGGGCAAATGTCATTTTTTTATAGCTTTGGGTAGACTCATACCTTGTGAGTGGAATTGGGTAGAGAAGTCCTTCCAGTGATTGCACCTGCACTTCAAAAGGATGCAGCTGAGCCACTTACACCTTAATTCAGGAGCAGGTAATTCGGTTGATCAAACAGCTAAATTTCTAGTACTTGTAGCAATAACTTAACCTGACCACAATGTCGATAGTATTACGAGACAATACAACCCATGCCAGAATGGAAAACGGACATTAAATGATGATGATATAGAATAAAGTCTGCAGTGGGTATATAATATTACATAGTATATAGTGTGAAGCTAAGGTAGGTATTCAATTAGTGGCCTTTAAGTTTTATACAGTGCCCACTAAACAAGACTTATTACTCTGTTTGACTCTGTTTATCAAGATGCATTGTAGCTCTGAAGTTAACATATCTGACTGTTGACCACTAGATCATGAGTTCAAATACTGGTGAATCATTACTTAGTGCCTAGGACGATGATGGTGGTGGTGGCGGTAGTGGTCCTGTGTGAGAGATATTTTCATTGTAAAGACCTGCTATTAATGTATCTACTTTCTTGTTTGCAGAACTGGTAGCTACAGTGTCTGAACAGTTGGCAAATCCTGACATGGGTCGGCTCTTTGCTGTTGTTTATATTCGAGGTTTACAGAGGAAAGTGACCACAGAAGACATGTTAATTGTCAATGGCTCCTTTCCACCTAACATTGGAGACCGGCTGAGGTTAGAAAAGGTAACGTTTCTGTTGAATTCATTTAATCCTCTCTCTCTCTCTCTCTCTCTCTCTCTCTCTCTCTCTCTCTCTCTCTCTCTCCTGTCTTCTCATCATATCAGCAGCTGCTGAGGTTAGAAAAGCTTACATTCCTGCCAAGATCTCTTCTCTCCAACTCCCTTCTTCATCACACTGGTCAGAAGTTGAAGCTGGAAGCAGCAGTTAAATGTTCTGGTTGCAAACACCATGCAATTGCCAGTGACAGGATATCAACTAACAACTGGATGTTTGACCATCTATGTTCACTATGTTCTTTACCTACTAACCTTCTATTGACAATTTAAGACATACCCATTGAATAATCCCTTGTTAATCTATAAGTATGTATTCAATTGTAAAATGATAATGATGTATTCTAAATTGTGCCAACAATGATGTACTCCATCTTATGACACTTTGATATACTCCATACTGTGTTTATAAATGATATACCACACTCTGTGCTTATAATAATGTACTCTAATCTATTCCTTTAAAACTATGTTATGATTTACTGTAAACCAATAGATACATAAATAAGGACTTATTCAAATTAAATTGTTTGGGGATTAATCTAGGATCAAATGAAGAAGACATGTTTGAATCAAGTGTGAGCAAATATTACAAAACTATAAGAATGTACTATGTTCTTTGTTATGAAGACCTTCTCTATTGTAAACCTAGAGGTGCTTTAAATATCTACTGTATTATAAATCAGTAGTCTATTGTATATTCTATTAAAAATCTATTACCCTTTAATATTGTTGCTTTTAGAATTAGAATTATTATTATTTGAATTACTGCATCATCAAAGACTAGATCATTGTATTTGCTTGTGTCACAATCTTTTTTTTTTATTGGTTTGGTACAGCGAAGGGCTGTACCCATAGCATTCCTAGACTCTTTGAGATGTGGTTGACAGCTGCAAGAAAGAACATGTGCAGGGAGGGGATTCCAGAGAATTGACATTTTGAGGAAAGTGGACTGGGAATAGTGGTTAGTGTGGGGTCAGAGATGGTGGCACAAAATTGACAACAAGAGGAAGAGAGACAAATGGGTTGGGAGTGAATGTGGAACAAAACCAACCAACTTGGAGGACAATAGGCTACTGTAGTATCAATAGAAAATACAGAGAGAAGAGACAACATGTCTGTGGGATAGAGGTTAGAGTGAGTTGGTGAGTAACTTCATGCCAATTCTTAACAATAACATGTTAATTCCTCATTGGTTAAAAACAGTAGACACAGTGTTTAATACCAGAATGTAAAGCATATATTACAAGTGAGAAGTGTCAGTCATCTCACTTGCACTTAGACAACAACAACTCCACTGTTCTTTCTCTTTCAGGTTTTGTTAGTTGGCAGCAAAGATTTCTCTCTTGTTGGTAGACCAATTTTAAGGTAAGATTTCTCTTTGTTATTTTACATCCATTTTACTCACTGACATGGATCAAGTGTTTTATGATATCAGTTATTTCTGTAACTGTTGACCATTTAGCTGTGTAATCAGGGTTAAATCTTTAGTTGATACTAAGGAAAACTGAAACAAGCTGAGTGATCTGCTTTGCTTATTACACCAATTATTGCAGTTAGTAGTTCAGTACTAGAACTTCACAGACATCGTGTTTCATATTCCTTGATATTCTGTTCCTTCAAGGCTGTGTTCTTGATCCATTGGGTTGATACTTATCTCTGATATTAAGTGAATGAGAGAAAAATCTTTTCTCTGGGGAAAGAAAACTAATCTGTTTCAAGTAACTTTAGAATTGAGAGGAATTTTAACTTAATACTGCAAGCCACCAAATCACCTGTCAGTTTTATCATATTGCTGCAGTGAATTTTTAAAAAATTCATTTTATTTTATTGCTTAGAGGAAAAGTAGTGCCCATAACTCTTTTCGGGCTTCTAAAACTGGTGGGAGAGGAAAGGGTCTCTTCAAACTGGACACCTGGCCTGAATGCTTGCACTAGAGTGGGCATGAAAGGGTCAAGTGGTGATGTTAAACTGAGCGAAGGATTAAATCTACCACCCAAGTAGGCCACAGTGGGATTTGAACTCGGAATGCAAAGAACCAGAACAAAATTCCAAAATTTCCTGTCCAATGCTGTAACAGTTCCGTTTGCTCTAGACTGGTACTTTTATTATCAACTCTAGAAAGATGAAAAGCAAAGTTGACTTTGATAGGATTTGAACTCAGAATGTGAGGAACCAGAATAAATATCACAAGACATTTTTATCCAATTTTCTAATGACTTTGCCATATATACTGTTGTATCTATTGTGCATTAAGTGGACTTGCGTTGAGAGTTCTCTAGTACCCCCACCAACTGGACCAACTCTGTTCTTGCTTTTTATCTATCAGTTTTTAAGAATAATCCAGGGTTGAATGCAGAACATGTAGATACATCCACAAAGGCTAAATGAAACAAAATCAAAAGTAAATAATTGAACCTACATTTCCTCATTCATGCATTAATCATTATGCTACAGTCACTGACTTGAATCCATCAATCAAGTAAGCTCAACACTGAGATTAGTTAATATAATAATAATGAACTTATTGTATACAATGCTCAGATGCATTACAACTCATCAGAAAAAGTAACCAAAACTGCATGAGTATGCACAGGAAGTGTACAGTGAATAAATCTTTTTTTTTTTTTAAATGGGGGTGGAGGGCATCAGGTGTACTGTTGGGGAATTTCAGGAAGCATAGAAGTTTTGAAGGACGTAGTGTACCAACAGCTAACAACTGATGCAGGTAGTTTATTCCATGCTTTAGCAATTCTGTATTCTTAGTGTATTTGCTTCTCCCTGCTGATTTTTCCTCCTCTTTTCCTAATTCCAAGATCATTGACCTCTGCCTAATTCACTAAGATTGTTTAAGAAATGTATAAACTGTCTTCTTTTACAGGGTCTGATAACCTAAGTATTGAGCTTTTAATATAGCTAGATCTCATTAGCTTCAATTTTGTCAAAGTCTCATACTCTCTGGTTACATTGTATGCTATCTTTAAATATTTTGTTTTTATAATCCTATTGTGTGGTTTAGTTACGTCTTCATTATTATTATCATCATCATCATCAGAATTTGGTTATGTCATCATTATCAACATCATCAACGTTTTTCCCAGCTGTCATTGGTTGGATGAGTCTGTTATACAGTATATTACATTTGTCTTAATCTCATCTGTGAGGCCTAGCATTCAGAGATCTGATTTCACCACCTCTTTGTCTGTCTTCCTTGGTTCTTACAACCTTCCACTGATAGTACACTGTTCTCATTGTCCTTTCACATGGCATATCTATACCGGTGTATTTGTCTCTACTGCCTACATCAGTTGATTCCTTTAATGCCCTGCTACTCTTTCAGCTCTGCTCTTCATGACTCTTCTTCCCATGGTTGTTGCAGGTCCTCTGATACTGGTGCGATTGATGCTGTTCTGTTTAAACTATTGCAGGAAACATATGAGCAAGAAGGAGATTCCAGAGGGCTGATGTTCTGGAGATGAAGGATTGGGCATAGTGGTTGGTGTGGCAAAAGGATGGTCGGATGCATCAAGGGTGAGATGAGTGGGATGGTGATGCCTGAGTGATGGAAGTATGAGATCAGTCAGCTCTGAGGAGCAGAAGCCATTATAGGAACAATAGAAAAGACTGAGAGGGGAGACAGCATGTCTATGGGCTACAGGTTAGAATGTGTCCGTTAGTGATGGAGTGTTAGACATCCAAATGGCCCTTCTCTGGGTGTGGTCTAGAATGTCAGTGTGCATTGCTGCAGCACTCCCAGGTGTGGGGCCAGTACTCCATTATGGGTTTCACTTGGACCTTGTAGAATGTTTGTAGCTGTCAGGAGTTAAAATATATTCTGGCTCCAAAGGGAAGAGCTAGTCTTTAGGATGCAGTCCTAGTTCTGTTAAGGATGTGTTTTCACTGGTGGGATCTTTGATGATAGTGAAGCTCAGCATTTGATTGACCAAAATTAA
Source organism: Octopus rubescens (assembly GCA_027564515.1). Taxonomy (NCBI): domain Eukaryota; kingdom Metazoa; phylum Mollusca; class Cephalopoda; order Octopoda; family Octopodidae; genus Octopus; species Octopus rubescens. Next base: position 32,599,243 of record JAOPUL010003032.1, on the reverse strand, counting down.
TTGATATATCATAAGACAAATGAATAAATTCTTTATATAAATATACACTCTAATTTTGCTCTATTTCTGAGGAAAAAACTAAATGCTTGTTGGTTTTATTTTTCCAGTCGAAGTATTGTTCGGGTTGAAGCAACTGTCATAGAAAAAACTTTGTCACATACTAAAGTACATCTAACATATACAGCAAGGAAACACAATCGCAAGTTTAAATGTAAGTATTGCCATCTTTAAAGTAATACTTTTTATTTTTGTACCTATTACTAAACAGAAATAAGTCAGATGACTTGTATTAATGTATTTTCAGCTTCACAGTAAACTAATCTTTTAGATAACGGTCATTTTCAAATTAAATCTGATAACCTTTATGATCAATCATCATCATTGTCACCATCAATTAACATCCACTGAAAGGCAAAGTTGACCTCAGCAGGATTTGAACTCAGGATACAGCAAGTTGGAACAAATATTATAACACAATCCATCTGACACTCTGCCAATTCACACTGCCTTACTGGATAATGTAGCTTTAGTATCAAATTCTGTACTCTTAAGTCATCCCCATGGGATTGATTGACTACATACCAGTAATATACTGGGTCTGTACACTTCCTCCTTCCTAATATGTTGTTTTGAATAAATGTTAGAAATTATTATTATTGGAGTGGCATTTCTGACTCTCCAATAAAAAGAATTTCTAACAAGAGCGCCAGATTAAAGACATGCAGTATTTACTTTTGTTTTCTCTTTTACTTGTTTCTGTCATTGGACTGTGGCCATGCTGAAGCACTGCCTTAAAGGGCTTTAGTTGTATGAAACAAACTCCAGTACTTATTTTTAAGCCTGGAATTTATTCTGTCAGTCTCTTTTGCTGAATCGCTAATTAATGAGATGTAAACAAACCAACACTAGTTGTCAAGTAGTGGTCATACATACACACCTATATGATGGGCTTCTTTCAGTTTCCATCTACCAAATCCACTCACACGTCTTTGGTCAGCTTGTGGCTATAGTAGAAGACACTTGCCCAAGGTCCGAAGCTGTGGGACTGAGCCCGGAACCATATGGTTGGGAAGCAAACTTCTTACCACACTGCCACAAGTTTTGTAAAGGGTCAATTTTGCCTTTCATCCCATTGTAATCAATTAAATGAGTAGCAGTAAAATCCTGGAGTCAATTGAACCAACTGTACTTCACTCTCTCTCACAAAATATATATGGTCTTAGCTATGTTAGGAATAATCATTCTGTTTGTTACGATGTTTGTGTGTTGAAACAAACAGAAATTAAGGCATAATTGGAATTTTGATTGTAAGTTTGTTTCACTTTAAACAGTGTTGCTTTGGTATAATGGTTAGAATGCCTGTTGTATTCACAGAAGATGTTGGTTCATGTTCCATGAGCAGCCTTCAACTAATTTTAGTCCAGCTCATGCCAGCATGGAACATGGACATTAAATGATGATGATGGTGGTGAAACAATCTGAATGATATGAATTTGGAAACATTATTGAAATTTTTAACATAATGCAATAACATTATAAGTATTATGCTTTCAACAACCTTAACTATGGAATCAAAGCAAAGCCATAATCTTTAAACACATTGAAACAAGTTTGAGTGTTATGCATTAAACAACCTCAAAATGAAATCAAAAACTTCATCAAAATCTTAATGTGATGAGGATCCATGAATTTATCCATGAAAAATCCTGTGATGAGGATCCGTGACTTTATTCATCAAAATAGAGAAAAGAAAATTTTTATAAAACTTGGAATTTCCACAGAGGTCACATTAGTTATTATTACTGTTGTTGTATTGTCAGAGTAAAACATATTTAATAACTGTAACTTTTATTTCTATTTTCAGTGTTGAAAGATCTTCAAACAGTCATTGTTATAAACAGTATAGAGTTTAATCCAAAAGGACTCATCTCTGACACATCTGACACTATATCAGTTGTTTGATAGTCACTCATTCATTTATGGATTCTTTTGTTATTTTGACGATGTAAATAGTTAATAAACAGATTTGATTAAATTATACTTGTTCTCTCTTAAATTATCAGTTTAAATTCTATGTTGATCACAGCATATTTAACAGCAGTGGGAGTATCTCTATTCTATTTTTGTTTGTGTTCTATCCACATCTCTCTTCTTCCCTCACTTTCACCATTCTCCTACTGGTACATCTGTCTCACTTTTACTTTTAATTTATCTCCATCTTTATTCTACCCTCAACGCTGTCCCATTTTCAACACTATATTTGAGCTGTTGTACTATTGGCGGAAACTGCTGATTTTGAAAATGTTGGGTATCTGAGCTGTTCATAAAGTTGGTCTGATGAGCTCATGGTAGTCCTTGCTTGAGCTTGACCACAATGCTGTTAGTTGGTGGCATGACTGTTGAGCTGATTGCTAGATTACTGATAATAACTGTATCTGGTTTGATGATTTCATAGCTTGTCTGCTGTTCATTGTGGCGATGTATGCTATGACTATCACTGTCACAATGACTGAAAGAAACACTGTGTCTACTGGAGTCCTGCATCACTGGACTGTGTCTACTGACCCTGTTACCCCGGGCTAGGCTGCATGCCCTGCAGCCTCTTGAACAATGACAGTAAGTTGGCTCTCTTCTGCTCGGTAACTCAGGAATCTCGTTAATAATGTAATATTAGTTGGTGATTTTTCCAGTGTCTTGATAAAGGCATGTCTTTCGACGCCAATGCATTGGATGAATGAACGAGGTTGTGCTACACAGATAATTAATAACTTGATAAGACAATGCAGCTGCTGAAATAGGTGCTCTAGCAGATTTGTCTGAAGGTTGATGATGACATAGACATAACTGTTGGTGCCAGTGTGTTTGACATATGAACAGCTTTTTAACGCCAGCCTTGCTTGAACGTTGCAGCGCTGTAAAACGCGAACTGCAACTTTATGTATTTACTCAGGTTACTGGCAGGTCACGAAAATAACACCAGATAATCGATATAACGTTATTGATTATCGATTTTCAACTGGTTTGTTACAATTTCGACGAGTGACAAAAAGTGTCTATGCGACTTAAAATAAATACAAAATATTTTTGTTTGAAAGTACTAGTTTATTGGTTTCATCGTGTCTATGCGTACGTTTCGTCGAAAGACACACCCAACGAGTTCTCCACAGTTTTCATTCATCAAATTCCATTTACAAGGTATTAGTTAACCCGAGATTATGGTAGGCGTTTGCTCTGGGTGCCACACAGTGGGATCGAACCCAGAACTACTTGGCTAAGTAGCGGCCATGCAAAAATTGCTTCCATTTCAAACATTTTACTTCTGATCATGTATCACTGAATCTTCGTGAAAAATTAATACAAAGGAAATATTTTTATTACTTTCCGTTTCACTAGTAAAATTTCCCATTAGTTTTACGTTAAATTATAAAATAACATAAGGGACGTAACTCTATATTACTAACTAGAAACCGGGTAATTAATTTAAGGTGATTAAGAAAAGTATTTATCTGTTTATATATATGTATGTGTCTATTCGTGTATGTATATAGCAGGAATGGTCATGGTATGTATGTAGCAGGAATGTATATATATATATATATAGCTATAAGGTTTTGTTCTGGTCGACGATATACATCAGATGGTCGAAAACGAAAATTTATCATTTTATAAATATTTACTTGCGCATATTTTAATACTCAAACGAATTATTAAGCTAACAATTTCCAAAGAATAGTATAGTATATATTAAAGCTATACAGGTGGTTGCAAAAGTAGGTATACAGTAAGGATTATACTAGTATTATAATAGGGGTGTTAGGATTCATTTATTACTAGAATTCATTAAAATCATTATTACTATTTTCAATTTTTTTCTATAAAAAAATAGTTGAGTGTGTGAATGCCGTGGGCAAACAGTTTGAACATTTGAGGGATTAATAAGTTTATTATTGATATGTTTGTATAATCAATATTAAAAATAATAATAATGATTTTAATGAATTAAGTGAATTTTAGTATTAAATGAATCCTAGCACTCCTATTATAATACTAGTATAATCCTTACTGTATACCTACTTTTGCAATGCTCTGTATTGGCTACACAAATATAGCACTTTTCCGACGACTCAAAATGCATCTACAACAACGAGTAAAACATTAGTAAATAACAGAAGCATAGACAAAGAGTTGAACTTAAAGATCATAGTAGATTTGAATTTAAGTATAGTTAATTTCTTAGTTATATCTTTAGATTTAGATATTCGTAAATACTACCCTTGTAGTAAACCCAATGAAAAAGTTTGCAATATGTTAATGCACGTTAAACCATCTCTCAATAAGCCTTTAAAACTTAGTTAATAGTATTAGTGCGAGCATATCCAGCTTACCCTCTGATGAGGAATCATTTACTGTGCAACTCATTATTATAATGACGCATTAAAAGACAGAAGTTTCAAAGCCTGAAATGCATTACATACAAAATAACAATTACTCATAAACGCAAAAATGAGAATTGTATAGTCTTCCATATAGTTCGAATTTTCGTTCTAATGTTGCAAGGATTTTTTAAAAACATATTAGTAAATATTTCCCCGCAGACTTTAGATATCATAATATCTTTAATAGTAATAGAATTAAGGTCTGCTACAGTTGTGCTAAAAACTTCATTGCTTCCATAAGTAGAACAAAACAAAAACAAAATTTTCCTGTACAAACTCACAAAACTTACCTCTCCTATATAATTGCAACATCCGTAATATCTACTCGCTCATACTCGCGTATGAGTCTTTCTAAAATAATTTATCGACCTAAAATTTCTTTTGCAATTTGCAGTGAACAAACAAAAAAGTTATATGAGTGAAATCCCTTTTCTCAAAGAAAAGAAATTCGTCAGTCCTTGCATAGCATTTTGGGAATTACAAGCTATCGCTTATGATAAATTTACGTTTGTTTTTTATTTCGGCTCCATAAAACCACGTGATAACTAACGTACAAATTCGTGCAGCTTTATGTCAGATTTTACTTAACCAAAAACATTAGGGAAATAAATATTATATGATATAAACTACACTATAGCATTGGTTAAGAAACTTGTTTTTCCTCTTCCAAAGTGGAAAACATTTCCTCTCCCTAATCGAAAAATCATTTAAAAAATGCGACCATAAATTTCACAAACTGTTTCACAAAAATAGTATTAAGGTGTGATCGACCTGCACAAGAAATATTTAAAATGCAATTAAGAGCTACATTGCAAGAAAAAATGACAACCAAACGTAGAGTAAAGGGATCCAATAGCAATTATTGAAACAGTGCGTTTCTCCCAAAATGGCAAATGCCTGGAGAAAAATAGAAAAAATAAGATATTAACAAGCCACATAGGATTTACAAAGCAGTTCTTCAAAAGTCATCTATACAAATACACCAGTTTGTTCCGACATCGATATCACCACAACACTTTCAGAGCACATTTGGAAATCGAGGGACAGCATAAAAAAAGAAAACAAAAAGAAAACACTGACCACCAGCATCTCCAGGGCAATGTTAGATAAAATAAGCATTTAAAACGGTTTTGCAGACTCTGCCTCAGAGAGAAACTCCATATCATCTGCTATCCTACTCCATTCTTTTAAAAAGAATCCCGAACTAATTTCGATATACCCACACTCACATAGAGAGTGGTCGTTTTAGTGTACAAACAACTGAAATAAGTATTCAATACGTCTTATAGAGTTCACTCAATTTATTCGAGGCTTAGCTCTTATTTCATTGCTACTCCAAGTTTCTAGTTTTCTATCCAAGTTCGTCAAGGCGACTGGCATATATATATGTGTGCGTCTGTATGTATGTATGTATGTATGTATGTATGTATGTATGTATGTATGTATGTATGTATGTATGTATGTATGTAT
>JAOPUL010003032.1:32582327-32592622 GCA_027564515.1 Octopus rubescens | reverse complement strand
ACTGGGGTCGATGTAATCGACTAACCCCCTCCCCCAAAATGGCTGGCCTTGTGCCTAAATCAGAAACCATTATTAATTATTTGTTATTTGTATACAGATGCAAAAGGAAAATAATTTGTGGCAAAACGGAGATCTTAAAACGATGTTCAGTCAATTTCGTTTGCTGTGTGCATGCGCGAAATCATAGTTGAACTCCAGTTTTAAAAGTATGTTCAAGTGTTTCTTATTTTGGAATTAAGAAAACAAACAAATGACATTTGCTATGAGCAGATTTTAAAACCAGATCTTAGAGGCAGAAGAAGAGTCAAACCCCGAGGATAAAACAAGGTAGGTAAAAGATAACTTATTTTGGCAATCCTTCGGTATTGGTGGACGACATCATTCACCCACGCAACCTTCCCTCATGATGTAGATAAAGAGGCTAGGCTGAAACAGAGGGTGAATGACGTCGTCACCTCATGCCGACACTCTGGAGACCAATGCGGAAAGATCGCCCTTATTTTGATACAAAATTTCTGTGTATGCAATTATGGTTTTTGTTTCTCAGTCGCATGCGCGCGCGCTCACACACACACACACACACACGGATTCGTTGCGGATCAACATAGTATAGATACACATAATTGACGATGTTTTCTGTACGAAATATTTGTTATTTCTATATAAACACAATACGAAAGTAATTTGTGGCATAGCATCAAAATCGAAATAGATATGGAAAGTTGAGATTTAGGAAAAAAAAAGTGTCGTTAAGCCGAGGAAAAAAATATTTTCCAGTCATTTAGCTGTTATTTCTAGCATATCAAATTTTCTGGTGAAGGCTTGATATTTTTCGTCTGCTGTTTCGGGAGAAACCTACGCATGCGCAAACGAACATATCAATACGTAAAACAGCCAGAGTTTTGTGCCCTTGGAAAGCGGGACGGGACGACATAGGATGTTTGGTAAGAAAATTTGAAACTTTAAAAAAATACTTTTTCTAGATTCGTAATCTCCGTATTTTTCAACGTGGATTCAAAAACACATTCGAAAAAACAACACATTGTGCACTTTTATACTGTTTGTGGTAGACAATTCCCTGAAACATACGCGCGTACTCTTGTGGTAAGTAGAAAATATATATATATTCTGCATTTGTAAATAGAATCCTATGGTACCAAGACGAGAAACTGAACTATAATATATTCACAAACATTTCTCAGCATTCAGAATCCCTTGACGATAGATATGGAGGATGTGAGTCACTTGGAGTCCTGTAACAACACAATCGTTTTCAACAATGTAGATTCAACTACACAAACATACGACGGAGAAGTTCTACTTACAGAAATGTTTACGAATCGAAGTTCAGAGGAGAGAAAGACTCCTGAGCATAGTTGTGAGATTTGTAAGAAAACTTTCTCTTCAGAACATGAACTCTTCACGCACCAAGAAATACACAAAAGAGAAAAACCTTACCACTGTGAAATATGTGATAAATTTTTTGTCTCTCGCAGAAATTTAACAAGACACAAAAAAGTACACAATGCCGAAAAACCCTATCATTGTGAAATATGCGGGAAGTTTTTTGTTTCTAACAGTAATTTAAGAAGACACACTGGAATACACACCGGAGAAAAACTTTTTCACTGTGAAATATGCGGGAAATCTTTCATAGAAAGGTCTAAGCTTACACTTCACATACGTAGTCACACAGGAGAGAAACCCTTTCATTGTGAAGTGTGTGGAAAATCTTTTGTCTCTAACGATCATTTAAAAACACACAAGAGAAGTCACACTGGAGAGAAACCCTATCACTGTGAACTATGTGGAAAATCTTTTGTGTCTAACGATTATTTAAAATCCCACAAAAGAAGACACAGTGGAGAGAAACCCTACCATTGTGAAATATGTGGAAAATCGTTTGTTGATAGTAGTAATTTAGCAACCCACAAAAAAATACACACTGGAGAAAACCCATTTCACTGTGAGATATGTGGGAAGTCATTTATTCAGAATTCTCATCTTACAAACCATAGACGTAATCACACAGGCGAGAAACCCTACCACTGTGATGTGTGTGAAAAATCTTTTGTCTCTAACGGACACCTGAAAGTACACAGTAGAATTCACACTGGGGAAAAACCGTTTCACTGCGGAATCTGTGGTAAATCTTTCAGAGAGAATTCTAACCTTACAATCCACAAACGATCACACACTGGAGAGAAACCTTATCATTGTGAAACGTGTGGAAAATCTTTTGTCGTTAACAGTAATTTATTGAGACACAAAAGAACACATACGGGAGAAAAATTGTTTCACTGTGAAATTTGTGGAAAATCTTTCACCCTTAATTCGAATCTTGTTATCCACAAACGTGGACATACTGGTGAAAGACCCTATCACTGTGAGATATGTGGAAAATTCTTCATTCGAAGTTTTAATCTTCTACTCCACAAACGAATACATACTGGAGAGAAACCATATCAATGTGGAATTTGTGGAAAATCATTTTCTGTTAATTCACGTCTTGTAGATCACACACGTAGACACACGGGGGAAAGACCATATCGCTGTAAAATATGTGGCAAGTCTTTTATCAATAATTGTGATTTAAAAAAACATGAGCGAACACACACTGGAGGGGAATCTTTTAAAGGTGAAACATGAGAAATGTTTCTCTTGCAAGTTAAAGTTTGTTAACTCTAAGAAATCCAAAGTTGTCTGTTAAACACGCCCACACACACATATACGTACATACATACATACATACATACATGCATGCATGCATGCATACATACATACATATATATATATATATATATAATCATCATTTAACATCCATTTTCCAAGCTGGCAAGTGCAATAGTTGACATGAAACCAATGGTAACATTCTGACCAGTTATATACTACAACTAGTAATATACTGCTCAATGATGTGTACACACACCACACACATGTATATATATATATATATATATTGGTGATTCTCTTTAGATATACAGTTTGTATGGAATGCTCTGGATTTAACCTATACAGATTATCATCTTCTTCACTTGACATTCTCTTAGCCTGGTTTTTTGCATGGAGTGCTGACTGGGATGTTCGCCTAGATTTTGTCAATCTCTAATTTCTATCATTATACTGCTGCACATTTATACTCAAGTGCTGACAGCCAATTCCCTCTGAAATGCAGAAATTTTGTATTCATATAATGCTAAAGGATATCTCTATTTCATCGAGAGAAAAAATGCTCAAAACTTTTGGTTACCCCCCCCCCAATTCTTTTGTACATCATATGCATTGGTGAGCTTATCATTTCAATCATGAAACCAAATCAAGGATCAATCAATAAAGATTATGTCCTCTAAGCAGGTGTTTAAAATCCATAAAAACCCATCACATCACCCTTACCCACTGGATTTTGAAGAGGATCTGTTAAACATTATCAGAAATATCAAGTGCAGACACTACCCAATGAGAAACAATGAACACTTAAAGAAGTTGCACAGCCTAATTAAAGAACTTAAACAGCAATCTTGGATTCTTGAACATACGGACAAAACTGGTAACTTATGTAATCTTCACTTTGACTCTTACAAAGCTCTTTTAAATAAGGAATGTTACACAGACTATAAATTGACATCTAATCTGAATAGCATTAATTTGGAGGGACAAAGAATTCTTAGTTAACTTAAGTTAGAAGAACACCTTACATAAACCTAAAAGATCACAAGCCTGATTTTGTGAGTAATTCTACTATTAGGCTCATTTGCCTAACACATAAGAAATAAGAAGGATAAGTATAAAAAAAGACTGACTGTGTTATACATGTGCTTATAAGTAAAATTGAACTAAACTTGTAGTTGAACTCCTTCAAAGTAATCGATTGGGTTAAGGACATAAAAAAATTAAAAGCTTACTAAATTTATACAAATATGTATCTCTATTTATTACTCGTTGATCACCCCCATTCTCCTCAACAAAGTTCTTATTTTTGCTATGAAAATTTTACAACTATCTAGGCATGATATAGATATATTAGTGGCTAGGAAAATGATTATTGAATTCAAGGGTAAATACTGAGAAATAGGAAAAAACTTAGATTTTTTTAACAAACATAGAACTTTTTATCTCTTTAGTAGTGACTATAAAGTAGCTAACTTCCTGCACATGACATTAGACCTAGGTACTGGACTTTATCATCTGTACCTCAAACTAAAATCTTACAATACACCAATAAAAACTCAAATCATCCTAGAGTTGTGATTAAATTCATAGTTAATAGTGTCTCATTCAGACTTTCTGCTAATGAGGTTTTCTTACAAAATACAAAATATTACAATGCTGCTTTAGCTTGGGCATAATATATTGAGATTATCAGCTATATTCCTAAATGAAATGCAGAGAAAATACCTAAGAACAGTGGAATACACTTGCTAGAGCATAGAGGTAATAATATCAAGGCAGTATGAATTATTACAATAACAGACATAGGAATAGGATTGCTTATAACATGGACTGTGGTAGAAAAAAATAAGACAGTCTACATAGTGAGTAATGAAAATTACTTTCCAGATAAAAAAAAACTGAATTGCCTAAATAACTCTATTGTTTCCCATGAATGTTCCAGTAATATCTGGATAATTGAGAGATGGGAATTTTCTTTAAGGCATTGGACAAACTTTTTTTCTGATTATAGCAGAGATAGAAAGATATTCAAGTTTGCATATTCAACTACACCTACTTTAGCAGATACTATAACGGCTTTTAACAATAAGAAACTGAATACTATTAGAAATAGTGAACATACATCTATTTATTCAGACTGTATAGACCAAATGTGTATTACAAATAACACACAACTATCTAGTGCAAAAATGGTGATAATAATAAGGTATTTCCTCTTAGTAATAACATTAACACTAATAGAATAAATAATACCTCATATAAATACATACCTAATCCGAGGAATAGTTTACTGTGTTAATGTTTGGTCAAAACACCTGAGTATGTGTCCATTATTACCTAAGGGCCACCACTTCAAATTTGAAGATTCGGTTACACAACCATGTTCATTCTTTTAAATACCAAATTAAAAAAAAAACTGAATTTGTTGATCAAATTCATCTGTTGACCAAATTCATCAAAGGGAGGGCTATAGACTACTTCTTTTTGTGGAGAGGGGGCAGTGGTTACTGCAATTTGTGCTCAGTAGCTGGAAATTCTCAATTGTTGATACAATTTAATGAATAGAGCATAATGTGTTAGTAATCCATTGTTCACTTATTTAATAAAACTTAAACTTTCCACATAAAAATTCTACATGTATAACTTAGCTAAGTCTAATTAAGATTAATACCTGTGTTCTCTTATGGAATCTCCCACTCACTAATAGAATTATCTCTTATGTAACATACGAAGTATGTATTTCTTAAGTAATCTGTAATTTAATCCTTAACTATTGCTCATAATTTATTGCAATTTTATTTAATTTAACTGTAGTAAACCTAATATTTCTAGAATGTACAATAGATATGGGCAATAATTTATATATACCCCCATTTTTTCTGCATTTAGTTGCTTTCAGATTTCTTCTCTGTATTAACTTACTTGCATATTACCCTTCCATTGCTTATAATAGTGAATTTCCTTTTCTCTATATTCATTGTATTAGCGTACTTTTAAACTTGATGACATCTTAACCTGTTAGGCGCTGTGGTATTGACAAGTTTATACTATATCAAAGAAAGTAATTTGATATGTTAGCCATCAACAATCTCTATATACAGTATTATCTGAATGGAGAATTCTTGATGTTTATAACCCTGATACTATGCAACTCTACCTCTACCCCAATATATGTTTTGGGGAAACTCTGAAAATCTACCATAATAACTTTAGGGTCTGATATGAATGGTTGAGGGCAAACTATTTAATTGATTAATTAATGGGCTAATAATGCATACAAACCAATGTCTAGCAATGAAACAGTCCCCTAGCCATTCAAAATTATTGTAACTTTGAATAAAGTTAAGTAATATCATCTTCATTTTTCAGTCTGATTGCTATTATAAAAAATAAAAAAAAATCCCCTTCGGTCATGAATGACCATGGGTTTGCACCTAGAAAGCTCCTCTCCGAGGCACAAGTCTGGGCAAGGTTGTTTGTGGAAGACCAGCAGTCGCCCATGCATACCAGTCTCCCCTCTCCATGTCACCAATGTTGTCCAAGGGATGGGCAAAGGCCGATACAGCTTGGCACCAGTGATGTCGCAACTCATTTCTACAGATGGGTGAACTGGAGCAAAGTGAAATAAAGTGTCTTGTTCAAGAATACAACACACAGCCCAGTCTGGGAATCGAACTCACAACCTCATAATTGTAAGCCCAATGCTCTAACCACTGAGCCATGCACCTTCACATAATTCAAAATAAAACACTAATCATGCTAACCTTACCTAGTTTCATTCTTATGATTTAATTTAAACAGACCTGAACATTTATGAACACTGATTCTTCTCTTCAAGCGAACATATAGAAACTATCTTGTTTTACTTTCATCATTGCAAATCGTCATGCAATGTTGTACTACAATTCAGTTTAAAAAAAGTACATTTTTTTTATATATATTTGAATAAAGTGAAGTCAAACTCTGGAACTGCATTTGCAGAGTATAAACATATTCAATTAATCAAATATAGCCAGATATTTTAATTCTTTTCTTTATACATATATACACATGCACACATAGAATAATAGGCTGTGTAACAATAGAGAAGTGGGACGCAGAAGAATAAAACAACAATAACAATAGACCTCACAGATGAGTAAATATGAAAAGAAGCAATTTATCAAGCAATATCAGTTTATAATTCACTAATAAACTGTCAAATATGTTGAACCATCAACAGCTGTCAACCAACTTATTTATCCCAAAGTTTACATTATACAGCTGACAAATTCTGTTGAAGAGATGGCAATTCTGCAAACTCAGCATGAAGTGGCTTAGCAAAATGGATAATATTGTAAAATTGTTAAAGGCCTGAAATAGAGAAACTAATTTATTCTATTAAAATTATTATTCAGCTTTAATCTAAAGTATATGTATTAAACAAATAGAAACAAAACAAAATAAACAGATATTTTAAAGAATTTTATGAAAGAAAATTTCCATAAGCAAATAAGAAGTACCTTTACAATAAACAAACACAAAGGTAAATTTAAACATTTATTTGTGTTTACCTGAAACATTCTATTAAAGGAAATTTTCCATTCATTATTATTCAAGGAAAATGTGCATTAAAAGTTGACAACTATGAAACATTTCAAAAAGATTAATAAAAATGGTAAGAGATATATATATATATATATATACTAATAATCCATCTTACTTTCAAAAACAGAAGACAGAATTTTAAAATAAGATAAGTGTTCAACATCATAACATACCACAAACTTATTATACCCTTACAATACACCAAACACTGAGAATAAAAAATATTAAAATAGATGGGTATATTAAAAAACATTTCCCTTTAGACTAGATAGGCCTAGCTCACTCCAAAGCCTAAGACACCAGAACACAATCATCATTCTAAATCCCTATCTATGTCATTTAGCCTAGAAAACCTTACAATGTAATCACCAAATTAGCCTTAACACTAATTCTATCCCATTGCTCAACCTCAATGCTAGGTTACCAGTCCCACTAATAAATCCCTTTATAATCATTGGCTACAGATGTGAGAAAAAAATATTTAACCCTTTAGCATTCAGATTATTCTGTCAAATGTGATGCTTATTTATTGATATTGTTTTGAATTAATCCTGCATCCTCTTGCAGCTTTTAAATTTTCATGATGTGATTGCTTATTTTTAGAAGGACATTAAAGGGTAGGTGTGAGAGTTTGCATCTGGCTGGTTTGAACATAAAACAGGTAGAATATTTCGGCCATATATGGCTGGTTTGAATGCTAAAGGGTTAAACAGTAGTTTGATGAGCAAGCCAGGAGTGTCATACTTCACCCCACACAATAAAATAATCAAATAATAGAGAATGCAGAAATCAAATTAAAACATAGAATATCTTTGAGTTAGATCTTTTGTTCACTTACAAACATTAATTACTCTGATACCAGAAGTCTGTTCAAGCAGAACTGACTTCAGTTACTTGACAAAGTCCACTGTACTACTTGGTTGAAACTATGTAACTAACCAGCAATATAGCCAGATGTCTGAGATGAATTATTATTAGTATTGATGGAGAAATACTTTGGACTGTTAACATTACCCCCCACTATGTTCCAAACAATTTGACACCAATTCATCTGTCATGTCTATTGCACCAGATTCAAACTCATCAACTTTTATTTCAAATGTTGGAACTCTGCATGAAATAAAAGTCAGACACCAAATCATTCAAAGCACACGTGACTCACTCAACCAGAACAGAACAAACAGAGTGAACATTAAAAAAAAACTCTATTACTAACAACACTTTGACTTTTATGTATACTTCTATCTCTGTCTGGATTTTACACAAAGCATATTCACATAAGCATAGGAGCATTTAGGTATGCATATACATACATAATTACTCCAATTTATGTAGATATTTGTAATAAAATAATTCAAGCCTCTATAACAGAACCTCTATATGTAATAGAGAAAAATCAGAAGTACATGTCAATTTGGTTTTAAATCACACAGAAACTAAATAACTAGAAAGTTGTTTGCAAAAGTAACAATATAGAAACAGTTAAATAAAGTTTGACGGTATCATTTCCATGTGTAGCCATTCAAGGATGTTACTTTGCATATTAAACAGATTGCTTAGTGGGTTTAGTAGAGTGTAACTTAAAAGGTCTCGGTTTAGCTGATGAAATTCATAAAAGCAAATCAAAATAAAATCTCTTCAATGGACACAATATGGCAAGAAAGATCCTGCTGTTGATTTTATAAATGAAACTTACTGTGTTTTCAACAAAGCTTACTAAGAGTATTTCACACATGTGAAGAGATGATTTTCAGATGTCAGGCGATTTTCACAAGAGATCCAATTTAAAATTAAAATAAATAAATAAATAAATAAAAACATTAAGTTTTTTTAACAATAAAAAATAAATTGCTTTTCTGAATGTAGTTCTTGTAGTAGTTGTGGGTGATACAATAAATAATAACTAGATCGAATGAGAATGTAAAAGAGTGAAGACTCATCAAGAATAGTAACTGGACTAGACAAAATTTTCCTCAATCTATTGACTATTTGAAAATAGTTAGAGAGCCTCATTCAAAGAGTATAGCACTATCTATTTTTGAGCTTTACATTCCAACAAATCAGTTACTGTTAATGATGCTCTATAATAGTACATGTTCTATCTATATCAAAGGTTAGATGTACTTGAAAATGAGTTTTTCATTTTCAAGCCAGTTTTTCTATTAATTCACTATTCTGAATAAATTTTTATATAGTTGTTGATTTTTGCTTTCAATTTCTGTTACATTATATTCAACAACAGGCTTATTTCAAACTACAATTGGTAAGTAAATGTATGTTTATCTGTAATCTGCCTATAACAATAATTTATTCAGAACTGAAAACAAAAGGGAAAAACACTAAGCTAAATATCAAATGTCACTAAAATGGCAATAATGACAACTGCGCCTAATGAAATGCATGAATATTGATGAAACATTATGAT
This sequence comes from Octopus rubescens, assembly GCA_027564515.1. Taxonomy (NCBI): domain Eukaryota; kingdom Metazoa; phylum Mollusca; class Cephalopoda; order Octopoda; family Octopodidae; genus Octopus; species Octopus rubescens. The sequence goes on along the minus strand of JAOPUL010003032.1, from coordinate 32,582,940 downwards.
TAGAAGGATAGCTTATAAAAACAAAAACATTTTTAAAAATCTTGATAAATATATCATGTTCAGATAAATCTAACATTGAAGCTTTCAAATCTAAATACAATATATTGATTAGCATATGGACTGAACATCAGAATTCAGAGAGTATTAACCTTGTTCATTTTACAGATTCACTGTTGCCAGAAGGTAATTTTTATACCAATAATATGTCCACCAAATTATACAAGTGAACTGTAAATGAACCATACATTATCTTTGCTATCTCATAATGGTTAGTCATTTAAGTCACGAGCAAATTTATAAAAAGAATTTTTTTGCCTATCTGTACAAGTGTATTTCTTACTTGAATCAAACATTGTTAAATCACATATGTTACAAATATTACTACATTATAACACATTTTAAATTCATGCATTTCAATAAATTTTATTTCAGATTGGTTTCTTTCACATATGACAAATGTTTAAATGTTTTTCTTCATATTTTGTAAACATTTTAAAGAAATAACTTTCATTAATAATAATATATGATATAGTGTCAATGAAAGGTTTATATTTATATTTATATTTATATATATATATATATATAAATATAAATATAAATATAAACCTTTCAT
>JAOPUL010003032.1:32571340-32582227 GCA_027564515.1 Octopus rubescens | reverse complement strand
CTGATCAGATGACAAATATTCTCTTGAGGAATTTCTTGCCAAGTTTTATGCAGTAATCTCAAAAGATCTGGCTTTGATGATGCTTTCTTGTTCTTTTTAGTGTCCTGCCCATTATGCTCCAGAGGTGTTCAATAGGGTTCATATGTGGTGACTGGCTTGGCTATGGAAGCTTTTTAATGCCATTCTCTTTTTAGCCATGTGACGAGGAGCCCTATCTTCCATAAATAAAGAGTCTTCTTTAATCATTTCACCACTGGAAACTATTGGAAGGAGTCCTTTCTGCAATATGGACACATATTTATCTGAGTTTGTTTTCCTCTGATCAACCATTGCTCCCCAGACCATCACAGAATAGCCGCCATGTTTCATTGTTGGCTGCAATCTTTTAATGTCAAATTCTTGATCACGGAATCTCCAGACCCACATTTGACCACTGTTAGAAAATACAGCAAATCTGGACACATCAGAGAATATGATAGTGTCCCAAAATGCTAGTGGCGTCTCCACCATCTCACTGGCCCAATCTTTTCTCCACTCGATATTGGCTGGTTGAAGAAGTGTCTTCCTTCTTGCTGCTCTGCCATAGTAGCCAAGTTTGTGGAGATACCTGACAGCTATTCTGGGACTGACATCAACTTGTTCTGCTGTCAGAGGCCTTGCAACGAGAATTATCCTCTACATTTCTCTTAACAAAGCGAAGGGTCCTGATTGAAGTGATGTGGATTCCTTCCCCTCTCTAGTAAATTGTACAATCACTCTATTAATTGTAGAAAGTGAGATCCCAAGGTTTTCTGCGATTTTACACTGACTAAGTCCACTATCAGATTGACCCACAATACAGCCTCTTTGAAATTCGGACAGTTCCAAGGCTTCTTTTGTACGTGGCATGATTAAACAGTCACATATAAAACCTATAACATAAAAATGTCAATTAATAAAAAATATAAACCTTTTCAAGTTAAAATAAACATGTCTGTGTATATATATGGTGTATATGTTAGTGTCTCCTTGTCTCAACACTGCGTGATAGTTGTAAAAGTGATTGTTACTGTCATACAAGCAGTGTCATTCATTTACAATATTCTGCAAAAATGTATCTGGCTAAGGGGAACTATTACCTTGCTTGAAAACGGGTGGGGATCAGTAACAAGAAGGGGCATCTGGCTGTAGAAAATCTGTCTCAGTGAACTCCATCTGACCCATGCAAGCGTGGATAAATGGACATTAACATGATAATGATTCGTCTTTTGATAACTTGTTAGCTATTGAAGATTTGGTGTCACTAACAAGAGCGATGTTTCGTTTATGAATAGATAGCAGAGAAATAGGTTGTGCACTTTCCTGGTGTTTGAGATTGTTGTTAGGATGTTGCATCCAAGACATTTGTCAGTGATCTTGTGGAAGATGGTTAAAAACCAAAAAATTGATTCTGGCTGTAAGGATGTAATAAGAGTGAAGAGTTCTTAGGAGACTTAATCAGTTGAATATTTATTTGGTTTGAGAGGTTGGATCTGGTCAGTTTTAGCATAAGACACATAGAATATTTGGGCCGGTTATGGCCGGATTAAACACTAAAGGGTTAAATGATGTACCACAAAGATGGCTTCTATGCTTACTTAACTCTTCATTTCATGTGACAGTCCGTTCAATCCTCAATAAGGCTAACCATTCTGATCCTGCCAATTATTGACCTATTACATTCACGTTCAATAATTTAGAAGACGATTTACTATCATCTACATTAGGAGCAGGCATGGCTGTGTTTCCCAGCCACACGGTTCTGGGTTCAGTCCCACTGCGTGGCATCTTGAGCAAGTGTCTTCTACTACAGCCCAAGGTTGATCAAAGTCTTGTGAGTGGTTTTGTTAGACAGAAAGTGAAAGAAGCCCATCATATATATATATATATATATATATATTTGTGTGTGTGTGTGTGCATCTGCTCCACCATCCCCAACCCCTCACAGCTGGTGTTGGTTTACTTCATCATCATCCTTTAACATCCGTTTTCCATGCTGGCATGGGTTGGACGTCTCCGTAAAATTGCAGTCTGGCAAAAAAGACCAATAGAATAAGTGCTAAACTTCATAAAAAATAAGTACTGGGATCGATTTGTTCGACTAAAAACCCTTCAAGGCCTAGCATGATCACAATCCAATGACTATAAATATGGCTCTCATAGAACCAAACATATCAGAGACTAGCCTTCCTATATTACCCACTTCTCGTTCCTCTCTCAAGAAAACTTCAAAAGCAATGATGTGGTTCTTTATGTCATCAAAATCTTTGACTATGTATAAGGTGGCGAGCTGGGCAAAATGCTTAACAGCTTTTCGTCCATATTTACATTCTGAGTTCACATGCTGCTGGGGTCGACTTTGCCTTTCATCCATTCAGGGTCAATAAAATAAGTACCAGTTGGGTGTCAATGTAATTGACTTATCTCCACCCCGAAATTGCTGGCCTTGTGCCAAAATTTGAAGCCAAAATATTCTACCTGTTTTATGTTCAAACTGGCTAGATCTGGTCTCTCACACCAACCCAACAATATCATTCTAAAAACTTGACAGTTACCTCATCAAAATCTCAAAGTTACCAGGTAATGCATGATTAATTCAAAACTGAGAATAAATAAGCATTACTTTTGACAGAATAATGTGAATGCTAAAGGATTCATAAAGTTTCTTGTAGGTGCAGGCGTGGCTGTGTGATTAAAGAAGTTTACTTCCCAACCATATGGTTTCAGGTTCAATCCCACTGACACTTTGGGCAGGTGTCTTCTATTATAGCCCCAGGTCAGTCAAAACCTTCTGAGTGGATAAGGTAGACAGAAACTGGAAACTGAAAGAAGTCTGTTGTCATCATCATCATTTAGCTTCCATTTTCGATGCTGCCATGGGTTAGACTGTTTGACTGGAGACTGGGGAGCTGCACCAGACTCCAGTCTATTTTGGCTTGGTTTCTATGGCTGGATGCCCTTCCTAGCACCAACCAAGTGTTTTTGAATATGTCACCAGCACGAAATTATGTATATATATATATATATATATACACGATGAGCTTCTTTCAATTTCCGTCTACCAAATCCACTTACAAAGCTTTGGTCGGCCCGAGGCTATAGTAGAAGACACTTGCCCAAGGTATCACGCAGTGGGATTGAACCAGGAACCATGTGGTTGGGAAGCAAGCTTCTTACCACACAGCCATGCCTGCGTCGTGTGTGTGTGTATATATATATATATATCTCTAAGAAAAGAGATGACAAAGGAATAAATGATTATCTTATGAACTTTATTAGCTTACAGCTGTTTCCACTATAAGGTGCAGTGGACTCATAGTTGAGTGCCTAGGTAACACCTTACAGTTTCATCAGAGCCTCAAACATGAAGTGCCTGAACTCAATATACGTATGCTTCTGAACAAAGCATTAGTTAAGTTCTACACCAGGTTATTGGTATTGCAATGCCTAAGTGAAATATATATATATATGTGTGTGTTTGTGTCCCCTTGTCATGATAGAGACAATCATTTACAATTGTCATACAAGCAGAGTCATTCATTTATGATAGTCTGTGAAAGTATATCTGGCCATGGGGAAATATTACTTTTCTTGGAAACAAGTAATAGTTGGTGACAGGAAGGGCATCCAGCTATAGAAAATCTGTCTCGATAAACTCTGTCTGACCCATGCAAGCATGAAAAAGTGGACGTTAAATTAATGAAGATGATGATGTCACTCATCTCTTGGATCAGAAGTGTCTTGTAAGACCACTCCTTGCTCTGTGTATCAAAATCTAATCTGTATAATTCTTGTGTACCTCAGTGTTTGTTTGGTAAGATCCTTCTCACTTTTCTTTCTGTATATTTGTTTATTTACTTTACACGCGTTCTTCCATTGGTTAGATGATTACATATTATTGAAACGTTCTTTTACAGTTGAATGCCCTTACTGTCACTAACACTTAACCTGTTTTTTCAAGTAAGGGATTTTTAACCCCCACATCTTCAAAAGTACAGAATTAGCGGATGGTTTGATGAGAAACACTGTCAACAAATGTTCCAGTTTGTGGCTCAGGATATAAGCATTCACACAGACACACATATATAAATATACAAATACGTACATATTCAGACAGAAACATGCTCACATACATATATACACACACAATATATATATCATCTTTTAACATCCGTTTTCCATGCTGGCATGGGTTGACAATAGTCGGCCAGTTGCCCGGGCTTGATTAGTCTGTTTTGGCATAGTTTCTACAGATGGATGCCCTTCATAATGCCAACCACTTTACCGAGTGTACTGGGTGCTTTTACATGGCACCAGCACCCATGAGCCCACAAGACTAGGATCTCTTGGCTGAGAGAAGGATGTAGAGGACACGCCTGTATGCATGGACATCCATGATCTTACTTAGCTTGGCGTGTCTTCTCAAGCACAGCAAACTGCCAGAAGTTTTAGTCCTTTGTCATCCCCTCTGCGAGGCCCAATGTCTGATGATCCTTTCTCACCACTTCATCCCACATCTTCCTGGGTTTACCCCATCCACACACAGTTTGTATATATTTCACATACCCCTATAACCATCAGTATACTTCTCACATATCTCTTTACCCATCAGTATAATACTCTCTCAATGTACCTCTCACATACCCTTATACCCATCAGTATAATAATACTCTCTCGGTATATCTCTCACATACCCCTGTACCCATCAGCATAATAATACTCTCTGGGTATATCTTTCACATACCCCTGTACCCATCAGTATAATAATACTCTCGCATACCCCTGTACCCATCAGCATAATAATACTCTCTGGGTATATCTTTCACATACCCCTGTACCCATCAGTATATCTCTCACATACACCGATACCCATCAATATAATACTTTTCTCAGTATAACATTGGTGATGGTGCCACGTATAAAGTACCCAGTACATTCTGTAAAGTGGTTGGCATTAGGAAGGGCATCTAGCCATAGAAACCAAGCCAAAACAGACTGGAACCTGGTGCAACCCCTGGCCTTGCTAGTTCCCGTCAAGCCATCCAATCCACCCTTAGCATGAAAAACGGACGTTAAATGTTAATGATTTTTCACATACCCCTACATCTATCAGTATAATATCTTAGTATATCTCTCACATACCCCTGTACCCATAAGTATAAAAAACTTTTCTCAGTATATCGCTCACATACCCTTATACTCATCACTATAATATCTCTATACATCTTTCACATACTCTTAAACCTTTGGCATTTAAACTGGCCATATCAGGCTCAAATATTCTACCTGTTTTAAGTTCAAACCATCCAGATCCAGCCTTTCACACCTACTCTACAATGTCATTTTAAAAATATGCAATCATATCAAAACCTTGAAACTATGAGATAAAGCAGGATTAATTAAAAAATGTAAATAAATAAACATTACATTTGACAGAATAATTTGGATGCTAAAGGATATCAATCAGTATATCTCTCATAAGTGAAGGCGCATGGCTCAGTGGTTAGAGCAGAGGGCTTATGATCGTGAGATTGTGAGTTCAATTCCCAGACCATGCTGTGTTCTTGAGCAAGACACTTTATTTCACGTTGCTCCAGTTCACTCAGCTGTAGAAATGAGTTGCGACGTCACTGGTGCCAAGCTGTATCTGCCTTTTCCTTGGACAACATCGGTGGCGTGGAGAGGGGAGACCGGTATGCATGGGTGACTGCTGGTCTTCCACAAACAACCTTGCCCGGACTTATGCTTTGGATGGGAACTTCCTAGGTACAATCCCATGATCATATCTATCAGTATAATATCTCACAAATACTCTTGTACACATCAGCCCAATATATCACAATGAAAAAAAGAAGACCAAATTGATTAATAACAAAAGTTTCGTTTATTGAATGCATTGTTCATTACAAGATACAAATGCGGGTTTTGTGTTCTTAAAAAACAAAAAAAAATCTTAAATAGTATCTGTTTAATGTTCTCAGCATAGCTAATGAATGTTTTTTTTTGTTTTTTTTAAATATAAACTTATTTACATGTGTGAGTATGTATGTTTATATATAACAAATACATCATGCAAGATTCATGTTAGCCATTTACAACACACATTTACTGTTACATTTTTAAAAAATCTTGTATATAGTAAAATGTTAGAAAATTTCATCAAACCTCTACAGCCTGACTACTGACATACTTTCAAAGATACAATAAGATTGTACCAGTGATTAGTTTGTAGATCTATGATGTAATAGTTTGACACTTTATATACAATATTATCACAAAATACGTATTATGTACTACAAAGTATATCTATAGATTTAACCAAAACTATATGTAACAGATGTAAACACCTGGTCTTTATACGTCTTCAAGGACAGAAAGAAAAAGAGATGAACCAGACTCGTTTCAATCAAGTGTTGGTATTTCATCATCAACTGAGTATCCTCTATATCTATCTTCAAAGACATGCTTATAAACTCTATTACTAAGAGCTTAAGTAAATCAGATACACTAATTTGCATATTATAATGCATTTGGCAGCTAGTTTGATTAATAAGTTACTGGTGTGAATTTATGACATTGCTTTGATGCAATTAAGTACTTCGGAATATATAGATTTTAACCAAAGCTATATGTAATGGCACTCTGTCGATGATGAGGGTTCCAGTTGATCCGATCAACGGAACATGAAATTAACATGCAAGTGGTTGAGCACTCCACAGACACACGTACCCTTAACGTAGTTCTCAGGGAGATTCAGCGTGACACAATGTGACAAGGCTGGCCCTTTGAAATACAAGTACTACTCATTTTTGCTAGCTCAGCGGACTGGAGCAATGTGAAATAAAGTGTCTTGCTCAAGGACACAACGTGCTGCCGGGAATCAAACTCTGACCTTACGATTGTAAGCCGAATATTCTAACCAATAAGCCACACGCCTTCACTATATGTAATAGATAGATGCTAATACTTTGTTTTTACATAGAATATATTCATGGTAACAGGAAGGGCACCAAGCTGGAGAAAACCTGCCTTTAATGAATTCCATCTGACCCATGCAAACATGGAAAAGTGGTTGTTAAACTGATGATGATGTGATTTCATCAATGACCAGGTGAACCTTCTTTAACCCAAATATTCTGGCCAAATCCAGCCTCTCACACTTATCCTACTAAAAATATCATTCTAAAAATAAACAATCACATCGTTGAAATCTCAAAGCTACAAGATAATGTGTGATAAATTCAAAACAATGTGAATAAATAATCATTACATTTAACAGAATAATCTGAATGCTAAAGGGTTAACTGTGCAAGAAAACAGTGTTTGTAAAGTAAACTATTACTAAAGAATTAAGTACTGCACCAGTAGAACCAGTACATTTATTAACATAAGATAAAGTGAATGTAAAAAGCAAGTGTTCTTAAATGGCTAACATGACTTTTCTACAATTTTACTGTTTCAGTTTCAATACACAATCTCAGGTCAAAGCATGCAACCATCACAAGATTTCTTAAACCTAACATGTTTTAAGCTCTTGAGAAAGCCCTAAACTGTAAAGCTATTCATATGGACATTATAAATAAGGGGACTTATATTTCTGAAGTGGCATCAGCAGAGATACTGCTCCACTAGCCAAAAGATTACCAATTCATGTCCCACCATTTGTTCAGCAAGTAGGACACTCACTACTCAACAGCTCAGTCCACCTAACAGTAAATTGGTATCATGGGGTGGTACACTGTAAGCAGCAGGACCACTGTATAATTGCTCATTTTTGTTTTTAATGTATTGTTTAGTCATGAAAAAAAAAGGACTGTGTCCATAAATAAATCGGGCCGTATTCAAAGGTGCCCTTCAAGTTTATTCACTGCCATGGAAAGTGGTGTAATCTTCACTCCTCTGCAGCACTTTCCAACATCAAAGAGGGTTAAAATACATTTAAAAAAAAAAAAATATAAATAAAAAATAAAAATCTGGAGCAAAAGGATAAACAAAAAATTCTTTAAAAATCTATTCTGAAGTGTGTAGGTAGATAATATTGGAAAGAAAATAATTAGCAAAAACATGCATTTAATGATTTTTGTGTGAGAAATAGAGAGAAAGTGAAGGGTTTGAATGACAAAGACTTATTAAAAAATAAACCATTTGCAAGAATAAAATATAGATTTGTATAGAAAATAGATATATTTAAGGCATTTAGACTAACTCTAGATGTCTAATTAAAAAAAAGATTTTTAAATAAAATGAAGCAGGATAAATTGAGATCAGAGATAAGAATTTCATTTTTTTTTTTTTATATTTCAATTTGAAATTCAAAATTGGTAAAACTGAAATGTTTTTCTAAACCAAAACAAAGGAAACCAAAATAATTCCATTTTTTAATTGAAATTTGAACTGAAGAATTTTTATTTTCAAAATTCAGTTTAAAAAAAAATGTATTTTAATCCTTTGCAATTTTAACCCTTTCATGTTTCAATTTTGAAAGTAATGAAAACTTTAGTAAAATGATTTTGTAGCAAGCTGGTACTTCGAACATAAATTACAAAATCACTTTAAACAGGAAGTTTGTATCATAGGACCTAGGATGGTCTCAGGTGGGTAGGTATCAAAAGGATTAATTTATGAAAATATTTCAGTTTTATGAATTTGTAATGTCAAACTAAAAAGTCTATAAGAAAAAGAAAATTGAATATGGAAACCTTTATCTCTGTCTTAGATATTTACTAGGAACAGTCTTTGAAAACCTGTTTTTATTTTTTGTTTTGTTTTTTCTACTCTCCAATGTTGTAGCTAGGTAAGAGTTTATCTTTAAGGCTTAGTCAAGGGGGAAAAAGGCAATGTCCATGACCCATTTATTTATCAGGGCCTCTGAGACTGGCAGAAGGATGAAATGTATCCTCAAACTGGTGACCTGACCTGTGTTTGCAACAGGGGAGAACTTTGCTAAAGGCACCCATGGACCAGCTGGTGATGGTAAACCAGGCAACAGATTAAGTCAACCACCGAAGAACTCAGGATACAAAGAACTGGAAAAGACACCACAAAACATTTTGTCTGATGCTCTATAGATTCCACTGATCCACAGCCCTCAACTGGCTTTTTATTTTGTTGACCTTGGCAGGATTTGAACTCAGAATGCAGAGAATTGGAATAAATACCACAAAGCATTTTGTCTTATGTTCTAATGACTTTGCCAGTTTGTCAGCTGGAACTATCTTTTCCTTTGTTGACCAAATTATTTCTTTTGTGGGTTGTATTGGTCTGCAAATCAGCAAATTGAGACATTCACATGAACTGCTGCCAGGTTCATAACATTAGCCTAACCTAATCACTTCAAAATCTTTTCAGCTCACATTCCTATGGATAAATAGATTAAAATCTGTGACAGATTATTATCATTATCCTATCCAGGAAAATAGCTGATTAAGTTAGGGAAAGTGGTTTCCATATAGGCCAAATGCTGTAGAAACTGGGAGATATGAGCACCAGAATATAACACTCACATATCCCATTCATGGTTTGAACCCATTACCTCTAGGTCCGTAAGTAGTCCAGTTCTTTAACCCTCCAGCCACTGGATGACACTAACACTGAGACTGACCCAGTAAACAACAACATAAAAATTGTCACAATAGTAAAGAGCAATAGATATATGCTTGTTAATTTATATTCTATTATCAGTTTCAGCCTGAGGTTATGGTCATGATGGAGCACTTTTCCAGGGGTTTTTTTTTTTCCTCCTTGTTGGTGACAGGTGCATTAACAAGATTCTTACAACAAATGGAGAATAAGGCTACAGATTATTTGTAGACTGTTCTAGAGAATAGATTGGAAAGAGAAAGAGAGAGAGAGAGAGAGAGAGAGGCACTGAAGCAAGACTATTAGTTCCTATGGTGACCAGTCTATTTTTTTGTGTGTTCATCATAGGCCTTCTTCAATCGGCGTTTCATTTCACCAGGAAATTTCTCAAAACATGTCTTGCAGACAGGTTTCATGTCAAATTCAAAGAATTTGGTTCTGTCAAAATAGAAGAAAACAAAAGTTATTATTTTTAAAGTTAAAAAAAAAAAATCATCATCATCATCACCCTCCTAATCTCCTGTAATTCTCATTCTGTCACAACCTCTGATTCATGTTCATACCTCTTTCCTATTGTTTTGAAGCCTCACACTCGGCTAACACCTCAATGCACTCCTATCTACATAGTTATGTCTGCACTTATACTCTTTTTGTGCTAGCTTACTGCACTCACTCAAGAGATGATTGATACTTTCGCCTCCTTTCCAGCAGACTATATATTTGCTGCCTGACTGAGTTTTGTCAATCTTTGCCTTTATCAAATTGTCCCAATGGCTTGTTTCTAAGCAGCTATAATTAGCACTTTGGTCTCTCATTTCACGTTTACTTCTGTCAGCCTATTATTATTACTCAGAAACTATTACATGCTAGTTTAATTAGCAGGGATATTATCCTGAAGTTTGGTGACAGCAAGTCTCCTGAAATGTCAAGAATCTTTCTTAGGATTCTTGCAGAATACAGGATGGCACTTTTCTGCAGGTTGATAATGTGTGTCTCTATACCAATGTATTCAGCCTTTTGGGCAACATATTATTACTGTTTTTTTGTTATTATATAAGAGCAGGCATGGTTGCTTCTCAACCAGATGGGTTTGGATTCAGTCCCACTGCATGGCACCTTGGGCAAGTGTCTTCTACCACAGTTCTGAGCAGATCAAAGCTTTTTGAATGGATTTGGTAGATAGAAATTGACAGAAACCTGTTGTGTGTATGTATGTATCATCATCATCATTTTAACGTCTGTTTTCCATGCTGGCATGGGTTAGACGGTTTGACTGGAAACTGGCAAGCT
>JAOPUL010003032.1:32394466-32405416 GCA_027564515.1 Octopus rubescens | reverse complement strand
GTGTGTGTGTGTGTGTGTGTGTGTGTGTGTGTGTGTGTGTGTGTGTGTGTGTGTGTGTGTGTGTGTGTCAAAATATAAGCGTAAGATCCAGGGATCCAAGTGTAAGAAGGTAGTAAGCTTCAAGCAGTCCGTGGCAAGTTGAGAAAACAAAAAATGGATATATAATGGTTATCACACACTGTCGAGGCTGACTTGGTTGTAAAAAATAGAGGATTCATTTTTTTCGTTATGACCTTGGCCATTGTTCTCATTAGCTGCAGTCGCTTCTCACGTTTAGGTTAAATAACTTCATTGAGATGTCTTTTCGATCACATCCTTATAACGGTATTTATTAACGGTTTCTGCATTTCATTTCCCTTTAAAAAATATGTTAAGAGTCTTTAAATAGCTTGCTAAAATGTTCATCTTATCATATCATAATATCGCCTTCCCGGTGTTCAGGTATAAGTCGTCTTAAGTTATCATTTTTGCCTTATACTTCGCTAAGTCAACACCAACATTACTTCATCTTGCATCCTTATTTCCTTACCAGAAAAAAACTACAGTTTTTTTTCTCGTTACTCCTTTTGTCCACTCAGTAGTGTTTTTAAGATTTCTACGATGTCTATTGTCATAGCGTCCATTAATTCCTGCCGCCTTTTTTTTGTCCTTTCTGAAATAGCAACATATAAAATCGTTCTTACGTCCGGTATACAAAATTTAATTATATTTGTTTGCATTTTGATTTATAAGTTTTATGAAAGAAATAAAAAACATAGAATGTTTGGAATGTGGTATGTCAGTTAGGTTAAAATGATTGGGTGTACTTTAATTCTCCATTCATCAACAAGTTGTTGGATCGGATGGGGGTGGGGGATCGCAGTCTCTTAACATAGATGACAGGTGATGACTAGTGATTTCAGCAAAAACTTGACCAACTACCACTCTTCAGTGTGATAACCACCATCAAACTCAAGTCAACAAAATACTGATTCCGGTTGGTGGGTTTCAGCTACATAAGCTAGTCACTTCTCATTCAACATTTTTGTGCCTCTTGTCTAACTTCAGGCGATTTATTAGTTGTTAAGCTGTTCCAATTGCATGTAAAATTTCGATCTCTATCTAGAGAGCGTACAACTCCTTGTCGCTTATAGTCGTGCTTATTGTAGTATAAACTGTTTTTCTCTTTCTCTGTCTCTGCCTGTTTCTCTCTTTCCCTTTCACTCCCTGATTTCTTTCCCTATACACATTTGTACACATGCATACATTCATAATGTGTGTATCATCTTATACTTAAAACTATTCATGAAGATGGCCGTATGTTTCGTTCGGAGGAAGCATAGGCCCACTTTTCAAAGAAATAACTGTGTGTATCAAGATAATAAATTCATATATGGACATGGGGAATCCTCTAGAATGAATTAGAGGTTGATCATTTCTAGAACATGGCATTTCAGTTTCTAAGTTTTCCATGTCAACGGGAATACTTAAAATAGAGATATTTACAAATATATTTGCAAGTTGAAGGAACCAAAGTAATACAAAAATTGAAAGAAAGGAGGATATAGGCGGAGTGCTATATTTACGTACATAATCAACTCTAAATGCTTGTAAACTTATTATCTTATTTTCTCTATTTCCCAAGAGTTGATCCTTCTGCTTCTACTTCTTCGTTTGCAACCTTTTCGTTCTCCTGAAAGGATGTTTTCATTTTCCAAAAAGGAATACATGCATTCTGACAAGATTCCTCTGTATAACTTCCAAAGAATTGGAAGGCAAGAAATAGGGCGGAAATTGTCTACAGCATTACCTTTTGATGCATCCTTCAGACAAAACACTGTCCGTCCCACTGTCATCCGTGATGGAAATGGCTTTGTGCTGTTTAAGATTCCATTAAACTCAACTGCGATCTTTCCATGTAATCTCGTAAGTTTCTTGGTCCAGTACCCTTTAACCTCATCGGCCCCAGAAGCCTTGCAATTAGAGATTTTGCGGCCCTGTGTGTTGATCATCTTTACTGTGATCCAAACTTCGTCTTGGGCCATACCTGTTGACACTTGTTTCAATTCCTTAAGTCAATCTGCATCCAAATTATGTGTATTTCTAGTACTCCACAAGTTACTCCAACATCTCTTACTTTCCTCTGCATTTTGGAAAACGTATTCATGTCGGTTTCCACCATTTTACTACTGGTCTAGCTTCTTTTGGTCTACCTGGAAAAGTCTATTCTGCCTGAACCGTTTCACTCGTTGTTCATACTTCTTGACTTCGGCTGCTTTAGCCACTAGTCTCTGTTTTAATTCTTCGAAAACCGTTTTTCTTAATCTGGTATTTGTAATCTAGAAAGTTTAGAAATTTCAGTGGGTTTAAAGTACATATCAGCATTTTCATTAAGTTCACCATTTTTCAAAGGAGCCACTGAAATTTCTAAAATTTCTAAAGACATTTTACCCTGGGTTTCGTTTTTTGTTTTTCCTTTTTCCCAAAATACTTCGCAACATGAACATTTTTGAAATCTCGGAGAAGAATATAATCTGTTCTTCTTAAAAAATGTTTTACCTTATTCATACCTATGTAAAAATCATAATTTATTTTTGCTATTGCAAAACATCACATTGTTATAATCTATCTAGCATCTGAATAAACCCCTTTTGTTTTTTAACTTTAAAGCGACTTAAAATTCAGGTTCATTTTCAAACCCCAAAACAACTTCTCCTATATAACTTCCTGCGTGGATACACACTTCTTCTCTCCATATATATATATATATATATATACCATGTAAAAAGCACCCAGCACAATCTGTAAAGTGGTTGGAGTTAGGAAGGGCATCCAGCCATAGAAACCAAGCCAAATCATATTGGAATCTAGTGCAGCTCTGGTCAAGCTGTCCAACACATGCCAGTGTGGAAAACAGACGTTAAATGATGATGATGATAATGTTATATATATAAAATCATCATTTAATGTCGATTTTCCATGCTGGTATGGGTTGAAAGGTCCAACAGGAGCTGGAAAGCCAGTGGACTGTGCCAAGTTTCAAGGTCTGCTCTAGTATGGTTTCTACAGCTGGATTCCCTTCCATCAACTGCTTTACTGAGTGTACTGGGGTTTTTTTTTCACATAGTACAAGCATTAGTGAGGTTACCAAGTAACTCGCAAGATAAGACTCCCTCAACTGAGGGGGTGGAGAAGTAATATTGAGGAAGGTGGCTTTATGCCAGGTGATAAGAAGTCAAGAATGATAGGGGGGGAACAGGAACAGGTTTCTTACTGTAGGAGAGATACATAGTTACCCCAAGTGTAAAAGGAAGATGGAAGTGAAACTGTCAGGGAATACCCTCAAGTTACAGGAAGATTAATTGAGAAGTGGTGTGGGTGGGTAAGTTCGTGGGGGAGAGAGAGGCAGTTGGTAAATGGATTGAGAGAAATGCAGTGAGTGGTGAAGGCAAAGTCAATCGTGAATATCTGTTGGAGGGGAAGGTGGGGGAAGTAGGTGTGAGTCAGGGAGGTAATAGGTGGCAACAAAGATAATGTGAAGTGAGTGGGGCCATCTCCCAAATCCCCTCATAAGACTTTGGTCAACCCAGCACTATAGTAGTAGACATTTACTCAAGATGCTATATAGTGGGACTGAACCCAAAATCACATGGTTGGGAAGTGGACTTCTAAACCACTCAGCCATTCCTGCTGATATATAAATTGTAGATTCATGTCTTGTGCATTGGAGTGTTTTTTCAAAATACAATGTATTTGATAACAGTGATGGGTATACTCGGCATATTTTTAACTAGGACAGGCTTTACATTAAGTATTGAATGTATTACTCATCTTTTGTTTCAGTCATTGCCTCGACTTGAAAGGTTTTAATCAACAAAATGACCTTAGTAATTATGCTTTGTTCTTTTAGGGGTGTTTTCAAGTCTCGTATTCATTCTACTGGTCTCTTTTGCTGAACCACTAAGTTATGCAGGTGTAAACAAACCAACACCAGTACCAAGCAGTGAAGGGAAGCAAACAGACACAAAGACACACATGCATACAGATATATATCATCATCATCATCATTTAGCATCTGTTTTCCATGCTGGCATGAGTTAGACGGTTTGACTGGAGATTGGCAAGCCGAGGAGCTGCACCAGACTCCAGTCTGTTTTGGCTTGGTTTCTATGGTTGGATGCCCTTCCTAACATCAACCACTCCAGAGAGTGTACCAGCTGCCTTTAACATGTCACTGGCACGGGTGTTTTTAACGTGTCATCAGCACGAGTGTTTTTAACATGTTACCAGCATGGTAGTTCTTAATGTGTCACCAGCATATATATATATATATATATATATATATGATGGGCTTCTACACTGTTGCTGTCAATCAAATTCATTCACAAGGCATTGGTCAGCCCATGTTTATAGTAGAAGATACCTGCTCAGGGCATTACACAATGGGACTGAACCTGAAGCTTAACCACATACTCCCAGCGCTACGTAAAAAGCAACCATGCTGGTGCTACATAGTGAGCATCACATAAAAAGCACCACCCATGCCAGCACCACGTACATAAAGGCATGTGCCAGTGCCTCATCAAAGCACCCAGTACACTCTGTAACGTGGTTGGCATTAGGAAAGGCATCCAGCCGTAGAAGCCATGCCAAAACAGAAGACTGAGGCCTGGTGCAGCCCTCCAGGTTGCCAGCCATTGTCAAACCACTCAATCCATGCCAGCATGGAAAACAGACGTTATAAGGGTCGGCTAAAAAGTTCATAGACTGACCAACATAGTCCCCCTTGCGACCCACACACTTCTTCCATCGGTGTTACAGCACTTCGATCCCATTTGTGAAGAAGCTTTCATCTTGTTGCTCAAAAACGTCATCAACAGCAGATATGACATCATCATCCCTGTGATACTGGTTCCCAGCCAAGTGATTTTTCATGTTGGAAAATAGATGATAGTCAAATAGGGCCAAATCAGGAGAATAGGGAGGGTGATCAAGCAGTTCAAAGCCACACTCATGCACCGCCTTTCCTAACTGCCTCAGCAAGTTGGCATAGCACTCTCCATTGATGGTGTAGCCCTCTTGAAGATAGTCAATAAACACAATGCTTTTTGCATCCAAAAAGACTGAGGCCATCACCTTCCCTGCAGATGAAACGATCCTGACCTTCTTTGGAGCAGGTGAGGAAGGGTGTTTCAACTGCATGGATTGTCTCTTTGTCTCTGGCTCAAAGTGATGAACCAACACTTATCCTGGGTTAGGAAACGTTCAAGAAAACCAGCTGGATCTGCCTCAAATAATGTCAGATTTTCCCATGATGTGATCAACCTGATGTGCTTTTGATCAGGTGTCAGATGTCTCACTCGCCAAGCAGAAACCTTCGTCAAGCTAATTCCATTCTGCAGAATATTCTCAACTTTCTCACGGGATATGCTAATAGCATTGGCTATTTAATTTATAGTCAATCACTTGTCATCCATCACCATGTGGTGAACATGATCAATATTTTCCTCGGTGGTAGCAGTTGCAGGACGTCCAGATCTTAGGTCATCTTCAAGACCTTTTCTTCCCCTCCTAAATTCAGCTGCTCACGTTTACACTGTTAATAAAGCTGGAGCGTCATTTCCTAATGTAGCAACCATGTCAGCATGAATGTCCTTGGGGGGCTAAACCCTTTTTCTGCAGGTACTTGATAACACCACGATGCCAAATTTTGTCCATTTTCAAGAGAAGTCACTACTAGTTACTTTTGAAGTCTTTGAATAGTTAGATGTGAGTTTAGCTGGAAAAAAATGATGCAGTTATTAATAAGAAGAGTTGAAATTAATGCATGCAAGATTTCACAGCTTTAGAAATGGAGAGGAAGAATCAGAGATGTAATGTGATGGAATAGCAGAAAGAGAGACAAAGAAATTCATGTATGATATCGAATTTTGTTTGTGAAAAAAAGAGGTGGAGACAGGTTATGACTGAGAAGGAATAAATGAGAGGGAAATAGGTAGAGAATAAGAGAAGAAATAATGAAGTAAGGTTAGTCAGTAAGAATAATTAACGAGAGTGAGTGGAGGTTAAAAGAATGAAAATAACTGATAAATCAATCAAGGCTATAGTAGAAAACACTTGCACAAAGTGACATACGGTGAAATCAAACCCAGAACCAAATGATTGCAAAGTGAACACCTTAACTCTTTAAGCATTCAGATTACTTCGTCCAATGTAATACTTATTTATTCCCATTGTTTTGAATTAATCATGCATTACCTTGTAGCTTAGAAATGTTCATGATGTTATTGTTTATTTTTAGAATGACATTGTAGAGTAGGTGTAAGAGGCCGGATCTGGCCTGTTTGAACATAAAACAGGGAGAACATTTATGCTGGATATCACCAGTTTAAATGCTAAACACTTTTTTATTTAATTTTTCTAGCTTAGTCAGAAAAGAAAAGCAACACCCATGTACATTTTAAGGGACTTTAAGACAGGTGAGAGGAAAAAAATGGGAAGAAGAAACCACAAAGCATTGTTTGTTGCTATAGGGAATAGAAAGCAGAGCATCAAGAAATAGAATTATCTTTAGAGTGGAAACCTTCCCCGAGTTCTTACAACAGAGCAAACCGTGCTAAAGGCACCTGAGGGCCTTGTAGTGGTATTAAACTAGGTGATGGATTAAGAGTTCTTACTACCCAAGATTACAACAACAACAACAACACTATCACCAACACTAAGAACATAAGAGTAATATATAAAAATTGAATAATATAAAAACAATACATTTCTTACCAACTGCATAAACGGTTCTTCACAAGACATGAAAATATTGTGTCGATATATTTAGAAAGATGGCTGAAGTTCCTACAATTCTTGTATCTACGGCTGAAAGAAAGACCAGTGAAAGGCAAATGGCTATGAGCTGAGCATTGTATTTGTTGAAGTGAAAATAAAAATTACAAGTTGTTAGCATTTACTGTTATGACCCTCATTATGACCCTCATTATGACATCAACTCAACTCCCCACCATCATATCCACCATCAAACTAGCAACTTGTCTATGCTATTTGCTAAGATAACCTATAGCCATGGGTCAGTTAAATAGGCAAACTTACATAGGTAATAGTTAGGATAATTAACATATTTAATGCAGGGAGCAACTAAAAGCAAATTCAAAATAATTAAGCAGTAACGAGTAAAAATATCAATATCAGTTAATGATAAAAATTATTTTCAATCTTTTTAGCTAGTAAGGGAGACAACTCTGGGCATCTTTTAATCTTATTGTGACCCCATCAGAGAAGCACAACCTTTATCATACTTGCTGAAGTAGTAATGGGAGAATCACTAACTAAATGTACAAGATCTGTAGATGTGGTCATAATTAGGTCAAAATAAAAATAATAATAATTGACTGCTATTTTTTTTCACACAGAATTATTTCTACAGATATAACACCAACTTTCTGAACACTGATGATCTCTTATAATCTGCACTTATTTATGAGCAGGAACTTCAAATTCCTGCAGCTGCCAGACTAGTTTACTGGTACCCTGCACAGACTTGTATCATTTATACTAATATACTGGCATCTGTATTTCACTTAATCATTTAAGTAAATTTAATATTTGTTTAATTTACAGACAACCACTCCTAGTTCAGAAAAATCAGTAATCCAGAAAGGCTTTGGAATCAAATATTCTGGAGAATAATTGATAATGCATCTCTAGTTAGCTTTTTAATAGTTCCTATATTACATTCATTATCATTACATTAACTATTGCTTTCCATGCAGATGGCACCTTTGAATAATTTTTCCTCTCAACAGTTACATTAAATTGTAAAGTTTTAGCCCAAACCCTCCTTTAAATGGTTTTTGTACCCACAAAATGTTAAAAATTCAGGCATTTTTCCCAACAAAAGAAATATAATATAGCAAATTCTTGATTGGTTTGTAAACCTTAAATTTTAAACCATAAATTTGGCAAGAAATACTTGGGGTCATATATTTAAAATCCTATTTCAAGCCTTGTTTTCTTTTTTGCACTATGAACAAATATTTTTGTACAAATGTTATAGTTATATAACATTTGTACAAAAATATATAAATGTTATATACATATAATACAATGATAAATTAAATACTTTAAATAAGTATTAAGAAAATATTTCAGAAATAACAAGCAAAATACCTAAATTGTTCTAATGCATGTGCTTCCAATGAAAAATGTCTGGAAGTGGTGTGATTTTCTGTGATTTCTCTTGTGTTTGCCTCTTCATTGAATTCCTGAAATGATGAACAAAAGAATGAAGGCAGAAACAAACACATGAATTCATGTATTTCATCAGGATAATACAATCATCGAAGAAGAACGACCACCACCATCATCCTTATCATCATTTAACATCCACTTTTCCATGCTTGCATGGGTCACACAGTGTTTATTGAGGCAGATTTTTTTACAGCTGAATACCTTTTCTGTTGCCAAGTAACATTTCCCCATGGCCAGAGATGATTTTGCAGAATATTGAAAATAAATGAAACTGTTTGTATGATAGTGACACCCACAACTACCACACAATGTCAAAACAAGACGAGGAGCTACAAAAATAAACACACACATATATATATGTGTGTGTTCTGAGGTCAAATTCAATCAAATTTGAATTTACTATTCATCTCCTCTGTGGTCCCATTAATATAAGTACCAAACATGTCCATTACTCAGTTTAACGCTATCAGCTAGAACCTTCAATGTCTTTAGTAGACAAAAGAATTTGAGCCCTTTAGTCTAAGGGTAAATTCCTTTTTCCTAGCAGTCATGAAGGCCCTGGAAAGTGACACAAGCACTGCCCTTCCTCTTCTAACTAAGCCTTTAAACAAACAAAAAACAAAATGTCATGGGATCAATTTGATTAACAAAATTACTCCCCTATAAAGTTGAATCTTTGAGCTAATGTAAGAGCTGAAACCTTAATCCCTCCTCCTCCTCCTCCTCTAGTTATCCACACTGTGTATTGTGTCCACACATTTCCTCTAACTCCACACAAACCACTACACCCAAACCTTCCTCCCAGAATGTTGGCTCTCAGGAATTCTTTCCAGAGACCCAACATTTTGCTTGTGACCGTTGACCTGCACCTGTTTGTTTCACCATTCCCAGAAGGCTTCCCAAGTTCATGGGTACTTCCCATTTCTACAGCCCAAACCAAGTAGAGAAAAAAAAATATGATAAGTTTTGAGTATGTTAAGTTAGTGAACTACTTTTGATTCTAGGATGGCGAAGAAATTTCACTTTAATCATCATCATTGCTATAACGTCCACTTTTCCATGTTTGCATGAGCCAGAAGAATTTGCTGTGGCATTTCCTCCAACTCTCTACGTTTTGAGTTCAAATTCCACCAGGATCAATTTTGCTCATCATCCCTTCGCAGTTGATAAAATAAAGTATCAGTAATGGGGTAGGTGGCATTGACTAATCCTCTTACCTAAAAATTGCTGGCCTTGTGCTTAAATTAGAAAGCATTTGCCCCTAGATAAGCCCTATATTTTGAGAAAATCTATAATCAGAAATATTCTAACCATGATTATTCATACAACCATAGTGTATTTAAAATTACTCAATGTAAGATAGTATGATGTGATTTGAAGGAGATTTGGCTGCTATTTCTTGCGGGTTAAGTGACACCATAGAGACTTGCTCTTTGGCTTGAAGAATAAAGCGTTTTGACCAAAAACACAATGTAACACAAATACTGGGTTTGAACTCATGATCCATAAGCAAGCAGTCCAATGACCTTATCCACTAGGCCACATTACATCTACAGTTTATTCAACTGGCTTACTACACATATAAAAGACTTAACTGTATGAAGCCTATTACTTCCCCTCTGTGTGTTTGTGTGTATGTCTGTGTATACATTTGTGTCAGTATGTGTAAGTGCCTATATCTGTGTCAGTGTGTGTGTCCGTGTGCATCTGTATGTGTGTGTCTGTGTGAATCTGTGTGTGTGTGTGCCTGTTCACCTCTGTATTTGTATATGTCTGAGTATGTGCGTGTGTGTGTGTATTTGTATGTGCATCTTTGTGTTATGTATTTGTGTGTATGTGTGTGTGCAATAAACAATCGTTTACCTCAGTTATAAATTCTTACCTGTAAGTTTATCTCAGATGCATTAACAACATCAAACAAGGTTTTCAACACCTGCAAATCACTGAAATTAAAGAGAAAAAGAGAATGATGGCTCAGATTTTGATATTAAAGTCTCATTAATGAGCAGATGGGTTGGCATGGAGTTACATCATATATATATATACATACATATGCCACAGAACCCCCACAAAAACTAGACACCAATATCTAAGCATTATCTAAGCTTAGATTACCTATGAAGAAAACCAAACAATATCAACATAAGTGATCCTCACAAACTATGAATCCACAAACAGTTTCTACTTTATAAGAATGAAGGACAACGCAGAATGATGAGACAAAGATAAAACAAATTCGCAATCTAATGTGCATGGCATGCCCAACAGCTGCCATATACACACACGTGCGCGCACATGTGCATGCATGTCTCTCTCTTTGTCTTGACATCATCTGATAGTTGTAAATGATTGTCACTGTCATTTATTTCAAATATTTTGGCAAGACATGTCTGGCTATGACAAAATGTTAACTTCCTTGGAAACAGGTAAGAGTTGTCATCAGGAAGGGCATCTGGACATAGAAAACCTGTTTCAATAAACTCTATCTGACACTCACAAACCATGGAAAAGTAGACATTATAATGATGATATATATATATTTTTCACTTGTTTCAGTCATTAGACTGTGGCCATGCTGGGGCACCGCCTTGAAGAATTTTTAGTCGAATGTACCGACCCCAGTACTTATTTTTTTAAAGTCTGGTATTTATTATATCAGTCTCTTTTGCCAAACTACTAAGTTACAGGGATGTAACCACACCAGCACCGGTT
>JAOPUL010003032.1:32023400-32033401 GCA_027564515.1 Octopus rubescens | reverse complement strand
ACTGAGGTCGATAACATCGACTACTCCCCTCCCCCAAAATTTCAGGCCTTCGTGCCTAGTATAGAAAGGATTATTATATAATGCACTTAAGGTGGCAAGCTGGCAGAATTGTTAGCATGCTGGATGAAATGCTGCTAAGCATTTTGTTCATCTTAACGTTCTGAGTTCAAATTCCACTAAGGTTGATTTTGCTTTCATCCTTTAGTGGTTGATGAAATAAGTACCAGTTGAGCACTAGGGTCGATGTAATTAACTAGCTCCCCTCCCCGAAATTTCAGGCCTTGTGCCTATAGTGGAAAAGATTATAATATAATGCACATGTATTACAGTATAATGTATGTGTGTTTGTGTGTGTGGTGTGTTTTGGTGTAGAACCTGTTAAGTGTTGTGATGACATCCTTGAGTATATAACAAAGGACTAACTCTTGTTGTTCTCTTCTTTTGTAGCAAATGTGAAGATGTTGTCTGGCCCTTACCTGAAAAGGCCACAGAATTCTGTCCTCGCTGTGAGTGCAAGTATCAGAGTAGGAATGTCACTCTGATAAAGGTAAACTCTGGTTTATTGTTTACATTTGTGGTGATGGTAGTAGTAGTAGTAGTAAAGTGGTGGTGATGGTAGTGGTGGTGGTAGCAGTATTAGTGGTGTTGGTGGTGGTAGTAGCAGTAATAGTAGTAGTAATAGCAACAGCAGCAATGGTGATGGTGGTGGTGGTGGTAATGGTATAACATACTATTAATAACATATTGTTCACATTTTCAATACTTGAATGGGTTGGACGAGGCTTCTTGAGACTCTATTCTATGGCTGGATGTCCTTCCTGATTGATGCCAGCCCTTATTTCACCACTGAACCCAAAACCATGTGGTTGGAAAGAAAACTCCTTAACCACACAACCACGCCTGTGAGAAATCTGTTTTATGTGCAAATTTTGTCTTCCTTTGCAAAGTCCTTGTGAGTAACTGCAACTCTAATTTCATCAGTTAAAACAATCTGAATTCATTTTGAAAATCTTGTGTGCACCTTTTTTTTTTTGTTGTTTTTCACCTTCTCTAGATGTGAAACACTTGAATGCATACAAGCAAACAGCTTAGAGAAAATTCTGGTCCCCAACCTGTCTAGGAGGGCAGTAACCCCAAATAGGAAGTGACTTGGATCATGATAACTCCTCCAACTCATGCCAGCATGGAAAGTAGATGTAAAGTAATAATAATGATGATGTGGATAATATTAGGTCGTTAAGTATGACATGTCCGATTTCCTTATAAACTTTCAATTCGAAATCGAACATTTCATTCTTAACAACCTAATATTTAACTAATAAGGTACCAGTCAAATTCTACTGTTGATTTATTAAGACGGTCACAATATTGGGGGACGATATAGTCAGTTATATCAACCCAAGTACTTGGCCGAATTATTATTTTATTTACATTAGAAAGTTAAATAATAATAAATAGGTGTAGGTGTAACTGTATGGATAAGAAGCTTGATTCCCAACCACATAGTTTCGAGATCAGTCCAAACCACATGGTTTTGCGGTACTTTGGGCAAGTGTCTTGTACTATAGCCTCAGGCTGATCTTGTAAGTGGATTTGGTAGATGGAAACTGAAAAAAACCCATCATATATGTGTGGATATATATATATATATGTGTGTGTGTGTGTGTGTGTTCTGACATCGTGTGATAGTTGTAATTGAGCATCACCATCATACATGCGGTGTTATTTGTTTCCTATCATCCATGAAAAACTTCTTTAGACTTTGGGGGAAATATTACCTTGCTTGGAAACAAGTGAGAGTTAGTGATAGGAAGGGCATCTGTCTTCAGAAAATATGTCTCAACAAAGTCCATCCGACCCATGGAAAAATGGTCACTAAAATAATGTTGATTAGAAAGCTCAAAGGCAGCATGGATTAAACTGAAAACTTAATGTTATCATCATCATCATCATCATCATCATCATTTAACGTCCGTTTTCCATGCTGGCTTGGATTGATCGATTTGACAAGATCTGGCTAGGTTCGGAGCCGCACCAGGCTCCATTGTTTTGGCATGGTTTCTACAGCTGGATTCCCTTCCTAATGCCAACCACTTTACAGAGTGTATCGAGTGCTTTTTACATGACCCCAGCACCAGCTCCAGTGCTTTTTACTTGACATCAGCACTCACAGGGTCACCAAGTACCTTGCAAGACAAAAACCCATCAACTGGGAATGGGGAATAGTATTGAGGGAGTATGGCTTCGTGCCAGTTGAAACATTTTCTCCAACACTTTACTGATTCTTTTGTTGCTTTTCCACTTACAATGATATTTCCGATATGTACAATTTATCTATCAACAGATTTTTTTTTCCAGTTTGTTCTTAACCAATGTAATTTCCTTTTTGTCTTACAGATTATGGTGACCATAATAATATGTGTAGTGTCGTTGTTGTTTGTCTACATGGTGTTCCTGCTCTGTTTGGATCCATTGCTTGTGAAGAAACCAGGTCGCTACCAAGAGCAGACAAATGAGGAGGTGAATTTGGTAAACACTATGGCAACGGATTATGACGCCTTTTTCTTATTACTAAGCCTTTTTTCACGTTCCGTGCCAGCTAGCCGCAGACCAGTCAGTTAGGGGTTTTAGCAGATCTCTGTTTGTCTCTCTCCATACATGTATAGGTGCTCTTGTGGTGGATTGATTAATATTGTCTTTGATTTTATATTCCATGCTAGCTAGTAGTAGACCACTAAGTTAGGGTCTTATATAGATAGATTTAGAGGATCTTAGTTTGTGTCTCACTAGTATATTTTTTTGTTTTGTCTGTTTGGATTCACATTCCATACTAGTTAGATGTAGATCAGTCTGTTAAGGACATACACACACACACATTATATAGGAACTTAGACTTAGTTAATATCTTGCTGGTTTATTGTGATTCTTTTTGTCTGCGTTTGGTATGGTTGTGGTATCAGTATATTTATTGTGTTTTTTTTGTTGTGATGTTTCGGTTAACGTTTAACCATATAAGACAATAACTAGGGACTAAGACCATTGACAATGACCAGGTTTGGGATTTATGTTGTGAGGAAACAACAATATTGATGAAAGGCATGTGTCATTTTCATGTTTTTCCCTAGTATAGGAGATAACCCTGGATAGTTTTATTCTGTTTTATTCTGATCCCATAGCTTTACTGTATTTGCTGAAGTAGCGTTAAATGACTCTCTAAATAACAAATGTACAAGATTGTATATTTATTACTCTGCAGAAAAATAGAATTGCTTAGAGATTATCTAATTCAGAGATGCCATTCACATGAAAGGCATTAGGTAATTTAGTGTAAACGTATTTGATGTAGTGAGTATAATAAAGCTAACTAAAGATAATAATGTGATAATGAAAAAATATTATCTGTCAGTGACTAATATTTATCTTTTCACATAGAGCAACTAAGGGAGACAACTTCAGACATTTTCGTCTGTTTAGAGCGTTTGTTGGCAAACTGTAGCCCGTGAGTCATATGCGATGCACAAGACTTTCTGAACGAAAAATTAACTTCAGGTTTTTAGTATAGCGGTCCACCTGATGATTAGTCATATTGTGGCTTGCTTCTCAAAAAAGTTTGCCCAGGCCTGGTTTAGAGGTTGCTTATAGTACTCTGCAGAGAATATTCTAGAACTCAGGAATGGCATTAGTCTTGTGTGTTCTACTGTCATGTGTGACAACAATGTTGTGGAGTTTGATATGGTGTAGTATAGGTATTGTTGGTATATATTAGGTTTTTGGCATATTCACTGCACTGTGATATACTATATATCATCATCATCATCGTTTAACGTCCATATTCCATGCTGGCATGGGTTGGACAGTTTGACAGGATCCAATGTGTCCAAGGACTGCATTGTGCTGCAGTGTCTGCTTTGGCATAGTTTCTGCAGCTGGATGTTCTTCATAATGCCAACCACTTTACAATGCATACTGGATGCTTTTCTGTGCCACCAGCACTATTAAGGTTGCCATGCAACTTACAAAGCTATGAACCCCAAGGGAGAAGGGGCAGCTTTATCCTAAGGGATGATGGGTTAAAGAATGAGTGAGGCGATGGGGCAGAACAGGTTCTTCTAGAGGAGCTGCACAGCTACTTACATTTAGAAGAGAGGGAGAGAACTGTCAGTAGGAGCTGCAAAAAGATAAATAGTGGAGATGAGGTGTAGGAGGGGTGGTTTGTATGGTGAGTAGATGGAAGAGTGGGGGAGACAGGCTGCAACTGTAAAGATTTGGTAGGGTTGAAGGGTGGATGACCAGTAATTCATGAGCTGGGGAAGATAAAGGGATGCAGAAGAGGGTAAGGGTGGCAGGATAGTAATGATGGTACAATTGACAGGAGGAAGACAAGACGGAGAGAGATGACATGCATTGGGTAGTGTGGTATAGTTCACCGTGGTCTAGTGTGAAGGCGCATGGCTAAGCGGTTAAGGTATTCGGCTCATGACCATAAAGTTGTGAGTTCGATTCCGGGCGGTGTGTGGTGTCCTTGAGCAAGGCACCTTATTTCACATTGGTCCAGTCCACTCAGCTGGCAAAAATGAGTTGTACCTGTAATTTAAAGGACCAGCCTTGTCACATTTTGTGTCTCGCTGAATCTCCCTGAGAATTACATTAAGGGTACATGTGTCTGTGGAACGCTCAGCCACTTGCATGTTAATTTCACGAGTAGACTGTTTCATTGATTGGATCAACTGGAACCCTTGTTCTCATAACCGACGAAGTGTCAGTAGTGTGTTATGGTTTATTCCACTGTGTTGTAGTATAGTATTTTCCTTTGTGGTGTAGTTGTAGTATGGTATATTCTATTGTGGTGCAGTCTAATATAATCTACTGTAGTGTTGTATAATCCTTATTGTAGTTTAGTGTATTGTAATGTGGTCTGGAATATCCTAGTATGGTCCTTTGTAAAGTGGTGTAATGTGGATTACCAGTGTTAGTTAAAAATAATGGTGACTGTTAACAGTTTCAGATTGTTAAGATGAAATTTCCCTTCAATTAAGATTCTGATATTTCCTTGAAATTCTTCAGAGTTTAGACCAGTGGTTCTCAACCAGGGGTCCACGTAGCCCTTGGGGTTGGGTGGGGGTCCATATAATATTTTGTTGGTAAAGTTTATCTGCAATAAACTGGTTATACTTCTACAATACACAAAATATTTTAACAATTTAAAAAAAAATACAATTCCTTATAATATTTAATTATAAAAACGTAATAGGATTTTTTAAACATCAAATGGTAATGGGGTGGGGGAAGGGGGTCCATCTGAGTGAAATAGGAATCAAAGGGGTCCATAGGTAGAAAAATGGCTGAGAAGAAACACTGGTTTAGACTGTTTAATCCAGGGGTTCCCAAAGTGGGCAGTACTGCCCCTCTGGAGGAGGTGGAAAGATCCGGGGGGGGGGGAGGCGTGGAAGAAAATTGGGGACGATAATCGGGTGGCCAAAAGGGGGCACTGGATGTAAAAACAACAGAATAATGAGTTAATTAGGTTAAGTTATATTTGTAAAATACAGTTGTTTTGAATTTGATGCAGAAAGTGGCCTAAGTTTGTGGTGGTGGTGGTGAGTGTGTGGGGGGCGGGGGGGGGTAGTAGTAGCTAGGAATATGGTCTGGGTGCCAAGGGGGCAGCAATCCGAAAAAGTCTGGGAACCACTGGTTTAATTTGTCTTTTTCCATTGATGGAACAATGTCCAACCTACAGAGTAAAAGGTCACATGACGTCTATTTTACCTGATTATTTTTCTTTTAAGTTCTAGTGAGTTAAAGGAATTTAGTTCATTAAAGAAAAGAAAATTACTTGTTTGAG
Organism: Octopus rubescens; assembly: GCA_027564515.1. NCBI lineage: Eukaryota > Metazoa > Mollusca > Cephalopoda > Octopoda > Octopodidae > Octopus > Octopus rubescens. Next base: position 32,027,559 of record JAOPUL010003032.1, on the reverse strand, counting down.
GGAATTATCTGCTCTTTTAATTGCTGATTCTGATACTGCATTTCTTTTGTGTTCACAAATTCACGGACAAGGTCAGTACAGACACAGCGAATATATTATTGTATCAAGTGTTGTGGTTTATTGTAGTCTCATGCATAGGGTGAAATATTGTTCAGTGTAGCCTCGAGTATAGGTTAAGGTGTTTCTCGAATGTAAAGAGAGGAAGTGTATTATATAGTAATAGCATTACTATACTCTCATAATATTACTACATTTTCTTGTAAGATTCAACAGTAAAACAGGATTAGATAATGATCTCATTCCATTCCATTGTAAAGCAGGATAGTTGACATATGTATGTTTATATGTGTATATATATATCAATACACATATATATATATATATATATACGTATACACACACACATTATATATATATATATATATATAATGAATGTATGTATATGTATATTTTAAAAGTTCTGGTTAGCTGTGACTTAAGTTGGCTTTCTTTGGTGTGTAGTGATGGTTGCGGTGGTTTTGGTGGTGGTGGTGGTGGTGGTGATGTTGTTGTTGAGTTGTCCCATATTCATTTCTGCTTGAGCAGGCCTATAGCATGGCATGAACAATAGCAAGTTGTACTGTTTGGAGCAACCCTAGATGATGTTCAGCATGTTGGTTTTGGTTAAACTTTCAAGTGTCTAACCCTGATTCTAAATTATAACCACCTTAGCTACCCTGATCTTTACCATGGTGCATGTTGCCCAATGTTTCAGACCTTTAAACTGTGTGATCCTCATTTGTTAAGGGAGATTTGGCTGTTACATTGACCATGTCAAGTGACTACACAGAGGCCCTCTCTCGATAAGTTCATGTGATCTCTATATTATAGCATTGGTGTGTTTTATTGAAAGTGGTTCAGTTATTTATTTTTATGCTGGGTTTTGTGAACAGAAGTGTTGTTGGTTATAGGTTTCCAACAGGCCAACCTGTAGTTCACTGGTATTTCTGAAGGTGAGAGTTACAAGGGAGTGTCTGCACAACTATGGTTGAACAAATATTACTAGAGATTTTTGTTCAGAAGCATCAGTTTTATCAAAGATGTTTACATCTTACACCAAAACACACACACACACACACACACACGCTTGTTAAACTTTTACAATGAAAGGTTAACAGTGACTTTGAAGTTTTGGCAAAGCATTTGATCATAGTTCCTTGACTGTTACTGTATAGTCTTTAAGGGACATGTACTGAATTTTGAGGACTTATACTGTATAGTCCCAAATTTAAGAGTTTTACTATGAAGTTCCAAATTTAATTTAATCAACAAAACCCTTCCTTCAAATTTTTGGCCTTGTGCTTAATTTATAGATATTTAAAAGGATGCAGAATTGTTAGAGCATTGGACAAAATTGTTAGAGCACTGGACAGAATACCTTGCAACATTTGTTCCAGCTGTTTACATTCTGAGTTCAAATCCCACCAAGGTCAACTTTGTCTTTCATCCCTTTGGAGTTGATAAAAAAAAGTATCAGTCACATACTGGGCTTGATATTATTAACTAAACCCCTCCCCTTGTGCCTAAATTTGAAGCAATTATTAAAGCAGAAATAATAGAAAGTCCACTGATAGTGTTGAGGTATTTCGTTCAAATTCTGGCATGGTTGATTTTGACTTTCATCCATCTGGAGGGAGGATGTTTAATAAATTAATTACTAATCAAATATTGAATTGAATTTAATTAATAACACAGTACTCCTGCCCACCAAAGTTTGTTTTTGTGACAGTATTAGAAATAATCATTATCAATATTATTAACATTCTTAGCATTATTATTATTATTAGATTATTAAGGCGGCGAGCTGGCAGAATCATTAGCACCCTGGGCAGCATTTTGTCCTTCTTTGCATTCTTAGCTCAAATTCCACTGAGGTTGACTTTGCCTTTCATCCTTTCGGGCCAATAAAATAAATATCAGTTGAGCTCTGGGGTCGATGGAATTGACTTAACCCCTACCCCAAAATTGCTGGCTTTGGGCCAAAATTTGAAACCATTATTATTATTCTCTGGAGAAATGAGCCCTGCGAGGTGGAGTGACTACTGCAGCAATTATCACTTGGCCATTCTCCGCGGCAACGCCATCACGGTCATTACCGTGGGACGTGGCTGAGCATACCATTTGTTCTGGGGTATGTGACCTATTGCCCCTCTTTCTTCTGCTGCTTTACCCTTCACCCCCCTTTTTTCTCTTTTCTTTCTTTTCCTTTCTTATCTCTCTTTTTTTTCCTGTTTGTTTGTATTTAAATGTTATTATTTAAAATTTGGTAAACGATTATTATTATTATTGCTGCAGTAGATTGGTAGAATCATTAGAGTGTCAGACAAATGCTTTGCAGTATTTCTTTTGGCTCTTTATATTCTGAGTGAGTTCAAATCCCATTGAGATGGACTTTACCTTTCTTCATTCTGGGATTCATAAAATAGAGTACCAGTGAAGTACTGGGATTGAGGGCATCGACTTAACTTCCTCCCCTCAAAATTGCTGGCCTTGTGCCTAAATTAGAAACAGTTATTACTGCTGCTGCTACTACTGCTGCTCCTTAAGCTAATCAATAAGCCTCTTTGTAGCCACTCAACCTGTTAGAAGTAACAGCCAAATTTCTCTCAGATACCATTCTATTACCTTGAATAAGGAGGGGTATATATAGTGTGGTTCTGGATGTGCTGGGTCTAATAAAAAGATGGGATGGTGATACTGGAAAAAAAAATTCTTTTATCATAGGTCTGCTCGTTCAGAGCTGAGATGGGGTTTATCAACAACAACTACTGTTGTATTTACTGATCTTCTGTAATTTGAATGCTAATATCTACTGTATTTCTCTACTAACTGCCTTTCCTTTCTGGCCTCATTGACTTGCTAATGCTTTTTGTTTACTCAACCCTAATCTTCAAATGAGTTTGTAATGGTTGTGGGTGTTATGGTGCATGATGTTGTTATTACTAATTTTCAGCCCTAAATCTCATTTAACCCCTGCATTAATCTAACTTAATCATTATAATTCTTCACTCCTCTAACATAGCACATACAGATCCCAACTGAAGAATTTTGTATCTTCCTCACACACACACATAAACACACTGGCATCTAAATTGATGCTTTTTATATTTGTATTTTACATTTTATTTTTTAATTACTTGTTTCACATTCTTGTTTTCATGGCAACATTATAATTTGAAACGGTTTTTTTCTTCTTTACATAATATAAATCATTTGGGACATTTTACATAACATAATGTGATTTTTTTTATGAATTGACGACATGCCATAATTACTCGACTGTGATGTAAAAACGGAAACTGTTATCAGCCACACCAACTGCAGCAAGCTTAGTCACATGTCTCACCCAGAAGTACATTAATAAAGCATGTAGTTTAGTGGTTGTTAACAGGTAATTCTGTAGTATGAACCAGGTAGTTGGTGGTCCAGCACCTTGATTACAGAAGCATTGCATCTCTTAATAATAATAACAATAATAATAATAATAATAATAATAATAATAATAAATAACAACAATAATAATAATAATAAATAACAACAATAATAATAATAATAAATAACAACAATAATAATAATAATAATAATAAATAACAACAATAATAATAATAATAATAATAATAAATAACAACAATAATAATCATCATCATCATCATCATCATCCGTAATAATAATAATAATAAATAACAACAACAATAATAATAATAATAATGGGAACAGTATCAGAAGGCATCAAGAGGAATATAAAGGAAATCAGAATAGAGTATCCAGTAGAGCTGTTACAAAAGGTTTGCCTCCTTGGCACGGCCAGAATAACCAGGAAAATATTAGATAGTTGAAAAGAACAGATAGCATGGTACCGTAGGCTGCAGGTAGCAAGCTCACTATGCATGCAAGACTCCAGGTGTTCCAACAAAACCTGAGTTAAAAGGAATAACAATAATAATGACTAAATTTTTTGTGTCAAAAAATATGTTTGTGATAATAGAAATGTAATAAGTATTACAGTGTACAGAAAATGCAGTTATATATATATATATATATATATATATATATATATAGGCACGTGGCTGAGTGGTTAGAGAATTGGATTCACAATCGTGAGGTTGTGAGTTCGATTCCC
>JAOPUL010003032.1:31826122-31838596 GCA_027564515.1 Octopus rubescens | reverse complement strand
GTGGGATTGAACCCAGAACCATGTGGTTGGGAAGCAAGCTTCTTACCACACAGCCACGCCGCGCCTATGTATATATATATATGATGGGTTTCTTTTACAGTTTCCATCTAATTCATTTACAAAGCTTTGGTCAGCCCAGGGACACTTGCAGGTAGGGCAAGTGTTCCCAAGCCACATGGTTGTGAAACACATGTATTCTAAATTATCTATTTTAAAAAAGGGCTCAATTAATATACTGTATATATATTGGTGGTAAACACACTACATCAATAAGAAACACTGATGGTAAAAAAACTTCCAATTAAAAACCATTGTAGAAGAAATAAAGGAAACCAAATATGTATTTATTCAACACCAGATATATTTCATATTGATCAGTTGACAGTAGTTATTGGCTATGTTGGAATATCAGATGATTCAATGCTTTTTCACTTTCTCTCTTTTCCATTGCAAGATAGATTGGAGAAGCTCTTGCTAACATCATCTTGAAATTCTTTGAACAAATTGGAATTGATGTAGCTAATCTATGAGGACAGTCTTATGACAACAAATCAAACATGTCAGGATGCTATAAATTGCTTCGAGCAGATATTATGAATATCAATCATCTTGCACATTATTGTGACAAGAAACAGTTGCCAAGAATCAATCATTTTATTCAGCTAAAACATTTAATTTCAAAGAAACATAAATATAAGTGTCCATAGTTATTGTAAATGGTTGGCTATCAGCCTTCAACTACAATTGTACCATAATGTATTTGGATTGAAAATAGCTATTTGGAGCATTTACTGGTGCTTTAGAGATTTAGTCTTTCCAGTAATTTCTGGATCCTTGTTAAGTGAAGAGGGAGTTTGAATTGTGAAACCATAACTGCTTCTTCAATAAATGGATTAACACTGAACTGCTCCCATTCGCATACTTGTTGAGCCTGACCTTTCAGCATGTCACTTCAGCAAATATCAATGAAAAATCCATCAACAGACTTGGAGCTGGCTTGGGCCGAATTCTTCAGCGCAAGTCAACATCATAGCAATCACCAACAGAACTGTTTTTAGTGGAACCAGAGTTGATCAAATTCATGTGAAACTCATTTTTTTTCCAGAAGGAGCTATATATTTAGTTGAGATAATGTCAATTTGACCATCTGACTGTTTGATATAAGCATAATGATGTGTAATGTTATTAATAAAACTGACTCCTATTTATTGTTAAGTTTAAACTGTCTAAGCAAAACTACTCCAGGTTTAGACAACCAATGGTGCTTTCATTAAGTGTCTAGTTAGCTAAGTCCAAAGGAGAGATTTAAACATCCCTTAAAACATCACCTCATTGTTTGCCTGGCAGCTTTCTTGTTCTTCATAGAATTCTATTAGGATATTCTATTCAGTTGTTTCCTGTAGGGTGGCATGGTTTGAATATTATTGTTCCACAAAAACATACAAGCACACTGAGACATAAATTGGGATTCTTGGTTTGATTCTGGAACACCAAACATGAAGATTATATTTTGAAGGCATTGAATTACAGTAGCAGGTCCCATATTTGAAGTTGCAAACATAAAGGGAAAAAACCTTGAATATTTATCTATAACTACAAACAAGTCATGTTAAGAGTTAGATGATAGCAGAGGACCTTTGAAGTGAACACTGAGATGCTCAACTGATTATTGCATGGACTCAGTATGTTTGGTATGAGGAAGATGGTAGGATTGTGGTTTCAATTCCAAGCATGTGATGTATTCATCACAAGTTTCTTTTTTTCTTAGCATCTTTGAAAAAAACAGTGTTCTTAGATCTGACCCAATGCCAATTCAGTTACTGATGGATGATATAACAACTTATGTAAATCTGCAAATTCTTGAGATGTTATAGAGAAGCATCTGTAATATAATCAACAGTTGTAGTATCTTTACCATGTAGGCATTGGTGTCATCATTGTAAAACAATAATCTGACGTGCCAATCAAAAATTTTATATTTTGTTTTCCCTCTACCTTTGTAACTAAATATATTTTGATCAGTGTGTAACACAAATTAGCCTTGAAGTAAAATTGTTTGCCACTTCCAGACATTTTCTGTGATCGCCATAGCCTCTTTTCCTTTGATGAAGGATTCAGATCTAAAGATGAGAGTGACAGGTTTATTGCATTGTGAAAAGACACCTGCAACTGTTGCTATAGTTTCCGCAGGTAGTGGAAGGCTAGGTAAGAGAGAAAAGCTTTTACTAATAAAGGTTACAGCAGATGAATAAACATCTAGGGGACTTTTTTTTGCAATGGGTTTCAAGTTTCGGGATCAAGCCACAGAGGGCTGCTTTCCATTTTCTTTCTTTGGTAACAAGTAAATGCTTGTCATTGTTTAATTGAATGTTAAGTCTCTTAGCATCTGAAATAATTTCTTACCAAACATTTTTTGTATTTAAAATTTCTTATCGAGCTCTTCAATAGTTTGGTCAACAACAATAACATATCTTTGATATTGCTGCTGGTGCTTATACCATCCATCACTCTTTGAAAACTGTTTACAGCAATAGACATACTGAATGGTAACCTTATTTACTAGAGTAAGTCTCCATCATCTTGAAATGCAGTGTATTTCTTATCCTTGTGGTGGAGTGGAATCTGATGGTATGCTGCTTCCATATTTCAGTTTGCTGTAGAATTTATTCTAGGAAATAAAATGCTTGAGAGCTTCAACATTAAGAAGTAGATAGGCATATAAAAAGCAATAGCAATTTATCATTCATTTACAGTCAATAACAAGCTGCTGTTTGCCATGGTTTCTTATTACTACTGATTGTGCTTGCTATGGAAACTGAGAGCTAAACAATGTCATTAATAAAATATCATTTCATCAAAAAGTGGTGATATTTAGTAGCAGTTGGTTTCAAATCACAATATAGGTATGAACAAAAAAATGAGAGGTCACCACCAACACAGAAACAAATTGAGCAACATTAAAGGTTTTTGTTATTGTTTTTTTTTTTTTGTATTTTAAATGATCCTCCAAGTTAAATGTAACAGTGGTATATCATTTAAATCATGTCCCAGAATTATAAAGGAACCTTAGTTATGAAAACTCAAAACTGCGCCTTTTCATAAGTTTAAAAAAAAGAAAACAAAAAGACGTTTGAAATACAGAAAGCTGAAGAAATGGTCTGATTAGGTTGAATTGTATGGCCAATTTGGAGATAGTGTTTAGCTATTTGGAGTGAGAGATCCTCATCTATGAAACTGCTGGCACTACAGAAATTGATAATTGTTAGCGATATACATTGATAGTAGCTTTTTCAAGTGCATTTCCTTTGTATGGGCTTGTTGTGTTTCTTTTTCTGATTGACATGCTGATGAAAAAAATGTCCAACTTTTTCTACATTTATGATAAGTTCTTTACTGGACAAAATACACCAGTCATAGTCATTGTAAGTGCCAGCACAAAAGTGACATCATCTATAGGTTTTTCTGAGCAGCTTCTTAGAAAAGGATCCTAGGTGATTGCCAGTTCTAATTTCACTGAAGGCTTTTCAGGGAGTCTTTGTGGAATGTAATAACAAGAATTCTGGAAATTAGGTTAAATTTCTAATCCTCTCGATATACAACAGCAGTTACAGCCTGAAATTTACAGTATCTGACAAGGTTGTATAAAATTGTGACATAAGATTCAAATTTATCACCTGATTGATGCTTTTGCAGGTGCAATTGGAATCTGAAAATTATTGTATTCTGCTGTTTAATGAATATTTCAAGTATTGTAGTTGATGTAATCTGCAATAAGACTGAAGATGTGATGAAATTAGTAAACAAAGTGAGTCTTCACCATTCAACTGAGTATGGTTTTCAGTAAGAAAATTTAGGAAAATAGTTTTATATGCTTGTATCTGATGAAGTGACCATTTCTTTTGTTATTGTTGTATTTTTGAGTTTTAGCCAAATAAATTGTGGCACAAAACAGTTGCTGAGAATCAATTGCTTTATTTAGCTAAAGTGTTACAGCTTCAGTATATGAAGTATAGGTGTAAACATTTGTATTTATTGCAAATGGCTGGCTGTTAACATTCAACGCAACTATATTGTAATGCATCTGGACTGGGAGTAGCAGTTTAAAGCACAGTCCCATAATTTGATTGGTGCATTTGCTGCCGAAAGCTGCACTGGAGCAGTTTCATTCTTTGGTTTTATACAAAAGTTTTACAATTTCTTTCCTGATTCAACTCATTGTTTGTCAGTAATACATCAGTGCCTGGAACTTCAAAGTAGAATTCAAAAGTTTAAGGTAGAATCATATCTAACCGTCTTTGATAAGTCATGCTCAGTTCTTTGTTATTGCAATGAAGCATATAAGGTTGTTTTATTCATTGTTATTTTTTTCTGGTTGAATTTTCAGACATGAAAAAGACATTTCAACAACAGTAACCAAGTTTCAAAAGATTTATTTAGATGGAATAGAGTTTGAATTTGTACCAAAAATTCTTCACTTCAAGAAACTTTGATAAATTCAGGCCCAAGCATGAAACACTACAAGCTTCTAAAACACTATATGCTCCTGTAGGTAACAATGAATTAATTAACTTCTTCATTCTCTAATGTTTAAATAGCATTATGGATTCACTTGTGTTTAATGATAAATAATGTGATTAGAGACAAGAGTTTGTCTGAGAGGAAATATCTAAAGAATGAACACAGAGCAACAATGGCACAAGTATGACTCAATGGACTTGCTCTCATGGCAATTGAAAACAATGTTCTTAAGAACTTACAGTTTACCGATGATTTTGGAGAAATTTGTTTCCAAGAAATTAAGCAAAGCAAATGTTTGAATTTGAATAGTTGTTAGTCATGTAAAAACATATTTAATTTCTTTTACACCATATTTTTTTTTACTAGGGGGCCACATAGTACCTGTGACCCAGAGGCTCACAAAATTGTAATTTACCTCTGTATATATGCGCATACATTCATGTGCATATAAATATGTAAGCCTAAGCATGCAAACATATACATATGCATGCATGCACTTGTGCAAAAACATGCATCCATATACATGCGTGCATATAGAAGCATACATACACGGGTATACATTTACAAACGTACATATAAGTATACAGACACATACATAAATATACCTATACATGTATGCATATACGCACATACACATAACAGTACATGTATAAATATACATACATACCCATACATGTATGCATACAGGCATTCATATACCTGTATATGTATACATATATCAATATAGGTTTCTGGGTGTGCGTGTATACATATATATACACATATCTATGCATATACACATATATTCATTCAGACATTACACTGTAGCCATGCAGGAGCACTTTCTTCTAGATTATAATAATTTACATTGACCCCAGTATCTCAGTTAAATGAAAGGCAAAGTGTATCACAAAGTATTTTCTATGACATATGCTGATTCTTCATAGACACGCATACACATGTGTGCCTATGCATGTATCTATATATATATAGCATCTATATATATATCAAGCATATATATATATATATCCATATAATCATACATACATATGAGTTTGTGTGTGTGAGTATGTCAGGTAAATCATGCTACTGGTAACATGAAGTCCAGTACATGTTGTATGATCAGGTTGTCAGTGATTAAACCAGCTCTCCATCAGTCTTGCCTGGTGAGGAAGGTTGTAATAAAAACCTAGCAGGACAAAAACAATACCTGTCAAAAAGATCACTGGGTGTGAGAGAACTCTTAATTTTTGTTAAAACATATCTCCAGGAGAAGGCACTACTGCGTTCACATCTATATCAGTAGTATAAACAGGGGGTGGTCTGGGCTCAGCAACCTAGGAAGGCAGTCAGACTTGGAGAGGAATTCTGAGTATAAACCCTCACTGCCTGTGAGTACCTGTAAAGAGGCAAAGGCTAAGAAAGTCAACACTGACAGTAAGTTGGATTGAAGAGAACTTGGGACCCACCCATCCCAAAAAAGAGTTTGAAGATGTAATGAATGGAAGAAGATTTTGGTGATTGTGACAGAGGATCCCAACCCACAGACATGGTGATAGCAATATTCATTGTTGTATGTATGCATGTGTGTGTGAACACACACATGAATATTTCTTAATCACGTGGCTTTGAGTTCAATTCCACTGAGCAACACTTTTGGCAAGTGTTTACTATTATAAGACCTGGGCTGATCAATGTCTTGGGAAGGAACGAGGGAATTTGGTAGATGAAAATTGAAAGCCTGTCATGTATACTTATGTGCTCATTGCTAATATATACAGATGTGTGTGTGTGTGTGTGCATGCACTCGTGTGTTTGCTGACATTTGCACTTCTCAGAAAAATCACTCAGCCATGGATGGTAACATTGTTACTTCCCCTGTCAATGGATCGTCCAGTAGCACTGCATCTTTTAAGACATGTGGAACAAGAGATCCCTTACTTGAAAAATAAGGTAACGGTCAGCAACAGGGGAAAGGAAGAGCATCAGGCCAATGCCTCAGTAATATATTTGTCTTATCGATGCTGGCATGGAAAAAAGGATGTATACATGGATGAAAATGAAAACATGTGAGTGTGTGTGTGTGTATATATATATATATACCTATATATACACAGCATCATCATCTTTCCACATCCATCTTCCATGTTGACATAGGTTGGGTGGTTCAAAAGGATCAGACAGGTCTAAGAACAATGGCATGCTCTAGTATCTTTTTGGCATGGCTTCTATAGGCGGATGCCCTTCCTAATGCCAACTGCTTTACATGTTGGGTGAGTGACTTTTACCATAGTTTTGAGTTAACTCAACCCTTATGAGTAAAACTAGGTACACATATACGCACACATACATGCACAAGTAAATAAATAGATCTATTGGGTGCAATGATGAGAATCCAGTTGTTTAATCAACCAAACCATCTCATTAAATTAGCATGTAGATGGCTGAGTATTCCACAGATACTTGTACCTTAATAGGTAGAATTAATGTGACACAGTGTGTGATAGGACTGGGCTTTTCAATTACAGGTACAATCCATCTAACAAGCTGTTTCACAGTTTCTGTCTACCTAGTTTTACTCTCAAATGTTGAATCAACCCAAGACTCTGGTAAAAGACACTTGCCCAACATGCCATGCAGTAGGATTGAACCAGGGACCTCATGATTATAAAGCAAACTTCTTAACTATTCAGCCATACTCATGCATATATGTATGCACTTGTATACATAGATATATGTATACAATATATATTACACTATATAACACTATCCCTTTTTCTTTTTGCTTAATGAAATCTTTCAAACTTTAGACGATGGCAGGAAGCAATTTATTGAAAGGACACAGTGTAGGAAGAAGAGATTAGTCCTGAAGACTGATTGGAACAGAAGAAATAATAATTATAATAATAATAATGTTGATGATAATAAACATAATAATAATATACACAACATTGAAAAAGAAGTCATACCTGGTAAAACCATATCATGACTGGCTAAAAAGAAATTGAAAAAGAAATAACACTCAAAAGATAGTAACACAGAGAGATTGAAAGAGAGAGATATACAGAGAGAGATTGAGTGATTATCAATTGACAAAGTATACCATGGTAAACATCTAAACCATGTGTCTTTTAAAGGAGAGACACACGAGCCATGAAGGGAACTTCTACACGGCCACTTAACTTGCTAGAAATAGCACTCAAATCTCCCTCAAATCACAACGTACGATCTTAAAAACATCAGGTAAACATGGTTCCAGGTACAGTATATTGCAGTGTGTGTGTGGAGATAGGGTGGTCACAGCTGGTATGTCTTTGATATTAGGTTGCTGGATCAGGACTGAACTGAGGCTAAATATCAATGTTAATGAGGGAGCCTCTATATAACCACATGACCTGCTAGAAATAGCAGCCACATTTTATTCAAATAACACCCCACCCATCTTGAAGAAGTATACATTGATACAAGTAGTCCGTCCTAGATATATTAAAAAGAAGAGATGGTCTTGGCTGGAATTGCTTTAACCATAGGTTTGCTCAATTAGTGCTAACAAGAAAGCAGTGACATAATGTAATTATTCATTATATAGCAAATTTTTGTGACTGGTCATGGTGAGGTGTGGTCAGTTAAGACAGCTGACCACAGAGACACATTAACATTTTTGTGATGGGTCAGAGTGTAGTGTGATCAGTTGTGACAGCTGGTACATTCTGTCACTGAAAATAAGACATCTGTTTTTCACCCATAAGGTATATAACTATAGTTAAAAGAAATTAAAGTAAAGCCTGGCTGAGAACTAATAATTGTTACTGCCACAAATGCAGCACAAGATAATCCAATGACTTCCACTTTGGTCATGTAACTGTCTACAATAAAAATAATAAGTCAAACTTAGTAGAATTTGAACTCAGAATGTAAAAGACCAAAACAAAACGCTGCAAAACATTTTGTCTAATACCTCAATAACAATTGTTTCTAGCATAGGTACAAGGCCTGAAGTTTGTGGGGGAAGTATTTTAGTTGATTATATCAACCCCAGTACTTGTACTTTATTTAATCAACTCCGAAATGATGAAGGACAAAATTGACCTCATACCCTCTCAAATTCATTAATCAATTATAGAGACCCATGCCATTACTCCTTGAATAATATGCATACTTTACATTCCATGACACAATGCACAATCCACCATGTACACTAGTCACATGCTATTTCCTAGATAAACAATACATACTACCTTACCATAAGTTGCTTATAAAAAAAAAAGGTTATGAACTATTCAACAATAATATTTACACAAAACTTTTAAAATGAACATAAAAATTCCATGTTAACTTCACCCTTAAGTATCTGTTCTCCAGTCTAGAAAGTCCCAATAAAGATTATGGACATTGACTCTCATCATATTAACAGCGTTAAAATGAAACTAAAACTTTACCAACTCAAATTAAGGGTTCATAGAGTAGAGACTATCATTTTGGCCAAGGTCCTTCACACCCAATAAAGAGCCCCATCTGAAACATTAGGCTCTATTTCAACACACCAATATTCTATAATAGCCTCTACCTTAATCCCTAACATGACTGCATGTCTGGAACATCTTGATGAAACGTCTGTTAGATTAGGGCCAAGCTCGGGCAAAACAACAACACAAGCCAACAAGGGGCCCATTATATGATTACATGACCTGCAAGAAACAATAACCAAATCTCCTAATTTCAGCCCATCATCTTAAAGTGAAAGTCACACATTAGATAATGCCATCCAAGATACCGTCAAAAATGGAGGGAGAATGGACAGCCATAGCTGACACGCCATTGTCAATCTGCTTGATGAGGGTTGACCTGGGACTAAACTACAAAACCACACAACATTTGTTTTAATTTCCAATTATATTCATGTTAATGCAGGCCTTTCTTACCAATTCTAACAGCACCCTGCAGCATTTTCTTCCATATATCACGTTGGGAAGCAAAATAATAGAAATATTTGTTAGTATAGAGGCCAATATTGTGGATGGAAAGGTAAATTACAATCTGCAGAAGCATTATGGTCAAATGGATAAAATATTGGACTACCAACTCATGGGCTGTGAGTTCAAATCTGTTGTAAACATGTTATGTTTCCATGTAGGCCATGTCAATATTGTGTGCCTCAATTCTCTCCAAAACAAGCAGGTGATGTAATGGTAGTTTCTTCATGTCTGAAGATCAAGAGGAAAAGCAGTATGCCCTCAAGTGGCTATGTAAACTGATCCTTGACATCGCAAGTTTTTTCCTCCTGCCTGCACTCAGTAATTTTGAAGTGAGAGTCAGTCCATGCAATCCAATTCCACTCTTCAAAAATTGGAGGTCTGACCACAGTGGTTCAGTATGCTAAGATGGCTGTGGTGACCAGTAAACTGTAAGTTTTAGATTGGAGTGGCCTTCTCCTTGGTGAATTGCCTTACAGGGCTGGAGAGCTCCACCTACGCTGGAGTTGCCAGAAGGGAGTCAAAGAGGGAAATGGACTGCTTGAAAGACTCCACTCCTTGATTTACTGTTAAAATTGACTTCCTTAGCCTTTTCCATTCCCAAAGCACTCACAAGGCAGTGAGGGTTTGTGCTTGGAGTTTCTTCTATACTATAACATGCTAATTAACCCTGACAGATGCTACTACTCTGGGTCAGAGTAGACCTGGGAACAGTTAAGAGGAGATTCCACATTCCTCAAAACCCTGGGACTTCTAAACCAGGCCCCCACTGGAGGCAGTTTAAAAGCATACACAGGACATATGTATGGTAAGTATCCACTAAATGTGCAACGAAGATTTGTTGCAAAAATAGTCAATGAACAGCATTGGTACACACAAAATATGCATATTGGCTATTAACATACATTAAGTTGATGGCCTCCAGATATGTCTTAAATCTTCAGCTGTACAATAGTGATCCTAAAGAGTATTAGATATATAGAGAAGATATTATACAAACTATGCATTATGTATAGTTGCATCTATATGGTTCAACAATTATCTTGGTCACATACACACCAGGTATTCATTCAAATTTGCAACAGATGCACACCAGTAATGCAACAAACAAACATCACAGATGTACACATTATGGTGAAATGGTGATAGACATGCACTAACAGTGCAACAAATGATTACTCATGCAATGTGACTGTGTTTGTAAGGATAGTTCAATAAAAATACATATTGTGAAGAATGTGTAAGAAGTGTGAAAGAGGTTTCAAATGTGCATTGGTTGCAACTGTGTAAATTTCTATTATACAAGGAATGTGCATTACTAATGTTTTATATATATATATATACATACACACAGACACTCATGCTGAACTGGTTCTTCTAGTATATACACATCAAATATGGATGTCACAAATTGTAACAGGTCACTATTTCTAGAAACTATATTCTCTATATTGCTTAAACTACATTAGAGTGATTTAAGTGTTTCTTTAGAACCAAGAAATATTTTCATGTCCCTTAAAGCCCTCCATATAAAACATGTCTTCATATTATCTAGCTTACTTTACTCTTTTTAGCAACAATCTGTCCAAGTCCACCTGTGCTAAAGTAATCATCATCATCCATATCTAAATAAAAATCTTGTTATAACATGAATAGTATCATGGTTGATGCAAATATAACAAACTATATATGAAGTTGCAAATATTTTACTAAACATCTTCAAAAACCCGATTGATAAAGCAGTCATATCTCCCTCAAACCAGATCCTACAATTTGACAGAGAAGAAACATTGGTACTTCTAATGGTACTTTTTCCACCAGCACATTTCATAGCATTATATGTATCACACAGACCATACCAACTGACCACCTATGCAATAACACAAGATTATTATGAGTGAAAAACGACTGCTGCAAAAACTGTTAATCCCCACTGTCCCAATCAACATACATGCAATCATCCCCAAACACCACAGAAGATTACAACAATACCAAGTAAGTCAATAAGGGAGCATCTATATCAGACATGGGCAAACATTTTCAAAAAGCAGCTGCATGAGATATGGCCCATCATCAGTTGGGCCACATTACTAAAACATTTCAAGGTAAAGTTTTGTTAAGTTTGCCTTGGTAAGTTTTGTTAAGTTTGCCTTGGTAAATCAGCAATAACATATCCAGAGTGAGTTTGCCATCAGAGGTGCAGCAATTGAGTTTAGTAATTTTACCTAGTGCTGCTAAATTTTTATGATTCCAGGCTGAATTGTACAGCCACTAATTTGAGTGACATAATAATTCTAACAAGATGTTGTGCCACATCAACCGTAATAAACAGATTTGATTAGTTCTTTTAAAATTTCTTGTCACCAAAATTTGCCTAGCTACTTAGATAAAAAGTCTCCCAATGATGTTTGATTTTTACATTAATCACAGATTAATTCAATCAAAATATGGTGAAGATGGAAATATTAAAAGATTTTTCATCTTTAAAGATGAGGTTAATCATCCCCACTATCATTTAACGTCTGTTTTTCTATGCTATCATGGGTTGGACAAGTGTGATCCAGTACAGCCTCTCATGTTGTTGCATTTCTTTGTCATCTGGTACCCAAACTAGAGATAATCGCTAATCTTTGTTGTTGTGCATATTGAGTTTTAAGACTGGATTGTCTAGCACTTTGCAGCAGAGTCTGAAAAAAATTATCATCTTATTAACAATTCATTTTAAACATTTTTGTCAATGATCTCGTTGGCTCAGTGGAGTAGAAATCTAACATACAACTTGCACAAATCCAAGAGGTTCATGATCAAAGATTATTCCATATACTGCTGATACAACGCTGAGTACGATGAAACTTGTGACAGAGGAAGAAGAGAGGGTGCAAAAAAAAAAGAAAAGAAGATTACAGCTGAAGTAGAGTAGTAATGTAATAATCCTTTCTATACTGGGCACGAAGGCCTGAAATTTTGGGGGAGGGGAGTAGTCGATTTTATCAACCCCAGTTCG